>JABAYD010027622.1:0-15640 GCA_014822095.1 Diplotaxis tenuifolia | reverse complement strand
TTGTGACAGCTACTCAGCTGAGAAAGAGCTACAGATTGGGGTTGCTGTACTGTTTTCTGATTCGTCTTTTTGGGTATCTTGACACTCGATTTAGCTCACCTGGACTCCTCATCTCATCTGACTTAATCCAGTAACTGTAGGCTGTGAATTAGTTCAATGTCAAAAGTTGTAAATATGGTTGGTTCTTAGAATAAGCATGCTCAGTGTTATAAGTCTCATCACACTTCATCACGAATGTGTCTTGCTAGGGGAGTGAACTTAATCTCAATTATCTCAATTTCGATATCTCATATAAAAAAAAGGTGATCTATTGAGTTGCTGGGCTTGGCCCACTTTGTATTTCACTTATATATTTCTTCTTGAGTTATCTAAGGTTTACACCACACAGTGCTCTCTTCGTCTCAGAGGATGCATATGAGAGGTACCTCGAGTTCTCAAGCAAAAAATTCATTCCTCAACAGTACCTACCCCTAGAGGCTGCTAATCTGCAAGATGTGAAAGAGATTTGTGTTAAGTCAGGAGTCATCTACACCGTGCTGGATGTGGAAGCGTTTGTACCCAATACTGTGTGGGAATTTTTGGCGAACCTCAGTGAGGCAAAAGAGGTGGATAGGGGGGTGATTGTGTATGTTCGAGGAAGCACATACGAGGTCTCCCCTAGCATGCTCAATCTTATGGCTAGCTTGAGTCCTGGAGATTCCGACTATGACATGTACTCCGAGAATTTGGATGAGGTAGTGTCCTTTCTCACCAATGGACGTCATCAGAGATGGGAGGGTATGTGCTCAAAGTACCTCACACCCACTAATCAAGTGATTTATAAGCTTTGCTTCTCCAACTAGATGCCTACCATGAATTACACATCGATGAATAGCGAACGCTTAAGATTCCTCTATGCACTCCATCACAACAAGCAGCTGGACCTTGGAATCTTTGTGTATGATCAGTTGCTACACATGGCTGATACGGCATTTGACACTAAGAAGAGGATCGGTTTTCCCTCGCTCATCCAGCAGCTCTTGAGTTTCCAGCGTCTTGTGCCTCGACATGAGAATGATGAAGATCATACGGGTTTCCCCACGGCTTTGGTCAAGGATGGCAAGGCAGGCAGAGGTTCAGGGGGAGTTCGCAAGCCACCCAACTTGGTTGACGACCTCCAGAAAGTCATTGATGATATTCGTGCAATTCAACTTCGAAGTCGCAGTAAGTTTCTTCTTATCATTATTTGTTTGATATCTTTATTCGTTTGTTTTTATCTGACTGTGCACTCAAGCAGGGGGAGAGTATGCTGGTGAAGAACCTGTGCACATCGTTGATAGCAGCGATGATGATTAGAGTTAGAGTGTGCTTAGTGTTCTCTCTACTGATTTGTAATTTGCACTTTTTATTTTGCTTGTACTTGAACCTTTGTGTTTTAGAACGTACCTTTTCTTCAATGATATTCTTAAGTGCTTGATCTCTGGTTGGAATGAGGTTGTGTCATAATGATCATTTGGTTTGCGTGTTGGCTTTGGTTATTGCTGATGTTTGTGTGTTTCAGGTGCTTGAGTTGTCACATTAAGATAAAAAGGGGGAGAATGTGAGATCAGGGTCTGATGATAAGGATGCGTGTGTCATACAGAAGGAAGTCTGTGCTTTACAACGTGTGTACTCAAGGTGTGAGTATATAATACATGTGTGACACCTACGGGAGCGTGTGTTACACATAGTGCAAGATTCATGTAAGCCGTCAGTTGAAGATAATCATCCACAATTCTAGGAATGGTTGGCTGCTGGCAAAACGAGAAGATATCGGAAGATTTAGTCTTATAACTAGATATATGAGTTGCGTATATATTAGGGGATAAGGACTCTCAACTAGGTTACGGCTTTAGAGATTTATTTACCTATCGAGCAAGAGGTTTTTCTTGGCTGCGATCTAGATTTAGCAATTGGTAAGAGTGTTTTGACCATTGTGCTTTGGGTAGATTAAGAATTGATCCGTTTCAAGTCAAATTGTGATGTTGAGTAATTCGAATTAAACAGATCTAGATAGATTGTTTAAAAGATTCTTAATAAAGAAAATTAGTTTTTTTGGTAACTTGTGTGTTTGTTTATCACGGTATCCATACGAAACTACATTTAGATCCGCTAATCCCCTCTATAGAGTCAACGTTTCGTGTCATTTACTCAATTACACACAACTTTTTCCCCAAGTAACTTTGGTTCATATTTTATTTAATAACAAAAAATCGCTATGAAGTATAAACATTGAGATTCACGAGTCTCTTGTGCTGGATGGAAGTATAAACTATGAAGAAAATCAGAGAAGTCACGGAGAGACAAAGAGTCTAACAAACTTAAAATTTTTGGATGGTGAAAAATGAAATCGTATGCTATGTTTTATGTCTGTTATCTCCTGGTCTCTCTCATCGGATGTGTTCTAATGACGTGGCTTTAGTGACTACATTCCCTGTATCACATCACTATAATTACATATATTTCCCGGCACATTTCAACTCAAACCCAACATTATACGAATACAGAATACGGATACATTTCAGCTTGAACGTCAGATATATTTTTGGTAAAATTATTACTGAAAATGTGATTTGTTTTTTCTCAGCTTCCACTAACCTGAGGGAGCCAAGGATTCCAAAGCCAATGTTTCCAACTTTCCAGAGGACGTAGCCCGCATTCCTCAATCTCCCAATTTTTGTTATGGGATCTAAACTCAAAGACTAATTCGGGAGCACCCACTTTTTATTCAATTTTGAATACGAGCAGATGCTCCTTTGATGTTGGAGAAGAGCGTTGCCATAAATCAGCATAAGCTGCGTAACCAGATTTAACACCATTCAGTTTGTCCTTGATGGAATAAGATATATCAGGCAAGCACCAATGATCAGCATCAACGTCACCCTTATAATCCAGCAAGAGGCAAGCTTTAAATCTCAAAGATGTTGGAAAGTACTCTATATCTAATCCATTCCACGTCATCGACAGGGAACTCCCGGTGGCTCGGTACGTGAAATATGTAGGCACTGTTTCTCCTGGAAAAAATGCAAAGTCTCTTGTCGGTGTGCTGATGATTATGTCTCCTGCTTCTTGATTCAGTTTAAAGCAGTTAACAAAGCTGCGCATTAAACTTCTTCTTGTGAAAAGAGCAATCTAGTCTCTCGAGGGACTCGCAATTGTCTGCGACCAGGAATTTTAAGGATTCCGGAAGCTGCGGAAGAGAAACCAGCTTCGTGCATCCCTTGATTACAAGTTCACGTAGACTAGACTGTTGGATAAGCTTCAAAAGAAGATAACTTAGGAAACAAGTTATTCATTAAGATAAGTAGAATAACAATAGGATTACGATATAAGCTAAGGTTCCTAATCTCATATGTAATAGGATAAGTTAAGGATTCCTATATAAGGAGATCTAGATTGTAAGTTGATCTCAAAAGTTAAGAAAGCAATAAACGAAGCTACTGTTTTATTAACCAAACCTGTGAAACTAGATTTGGTATCAGAGCCCTAGGTTATTTTGAAGCTAAGTTATAATCCATGGGAGATGCAGATACAAAACCGATGATGAAGTTAAGTTCAGTACCATCCTCAATCGTAGCTCCGATGCTCACCACAACCAATTACGCCGTGTGGTCGATGCGGATGAGGGTACTCTTGAGGGTTTATGAAGTATGTGAAACGGTTGATCATGGATCAAACGATCAAAAGAAAAACGATCTAGCAACAGTTCTTTTATTTCAAGGGATTCCTGAGAATCTTATCCTGCAAATCGGAGACCAAAACTCTCCTAAAGATATGTGGGAAGCGTTAAAGTTGATGAATCTTGGAGTCGTGTCATAGAAGCTCGTCTAACTACGTTATCAATCGAGTTTGATCATCTAAGGATGAAAGAAACCGAATCTATAGACACGTTCTTTGGAAAAATATCAGAGTTTGCACCCAAAGCATCATCATTAGGAAAAACAATAGAAGAACCGAAGCTTGTCAAGAAGTTTCTTTCATGCTTACCAAGCAAGTTTCTTCAACTCTCGGCTACTCTTGAACAAGTGCTTGACCTAAACAACACAAGGTACGAGGATGTTGTGGGTCGGCTTAAGGCTTTTGAGGAGCGCTTAAAAGGAGAGGAAAGATTGCGTGGAGAACAAAAACCGGAAGAACATTGTAACCTACTCTATTCCGATCATGGCAACAGAGGAGGTAGAGGTGGGAACTGTGGACGTGGAAGAGAAAACGGAGGAAAAGGACGAGGAAGAAGCAGTTCAGGTGATTGGAACAAAGGAAAGAATATTTCAGGTGAGTGGAAAGGAAAGAGAGACTACTCACAAATCACATGTTTTCACTGCAAAAAGAAGGGCCATTTCAAATCCGTTTGTCCTTATTTAAAAGGAGAAAATCAAGAACTCAACAAGACTGAAACAGAAGATGCTGATGTTGCGTTATATCTTCATGAAGTTGTCTTCCTTAATGAAGAAAGAGTGTTACCAAAGACACTTGAACCGAGCAAGAAAGAAGAAAGAATGTGGTACTTGGACAACGGCGCAAGTAATCATATGACTGGAGAGAGATCATATTTTTGTGAGCTCATTGAAAACATTAAAGGGAGAGTGAAGTTTGGAGATGGTTCATGTGTTGAGATAAACGGCAAAGGCTCAATCCTATTTGAAGCAAGAACAGGGGAGCATAAGTTATTGACAGATATATATTACATTCCAGACTTGAAAGGAGCAAACAACAGAGCAAGGATGTGATGTGAGAATGAAAGAGGATTATCTAACATTATGAGACTCAAGTGGGAAATTATTAACAAGAGTACAAAGGGCTGCTAACAGACTGTATAAAGTCTCTCTTAAGGTTGGGAGTCCTACTTGTCTACTCACAAAGATCAGATAAGAACCGTGGAGATGGCATGCTAGACTCGGACATATCAGTTTCAAGACAATAAGATCTATGGCAACACAAGATATGGTTCAAGGTTTTCCTGAGATTGCAGAAGTAAAACAGATATGTGACTCTTGTCTAGTGGGCAAACAAACAAGACATGCGTTTCCAACAGCCACTTCATATAGATCAAGTCAAGCACTAGGTCTACTACATGCTGATCTTTGTGGTCCAATATCTCCTGCAACACCATCACATAATCGGTATATTTTTGTCTTGATAGATGATCACACAAGATACATGTGGTCAATTTTACTAAGAGAGAGAAGCGATGCGTTTGAGAAGTTCAAGATGTTTAAGAAACTTGTTGAGAAGGAAAGTAATGGCAAGAAGATCTTGATGCTTAGAACGGACAGAGGAGGTGAATTCACCTCCAATGACTTTCAACAATACTGCATCACAGAAGGAATCAAGCGTCAGTTGACAGCTCCCTACACACCACAACAGAACGGTGTGGTTGAAAGGAGAAACCGTACGCTCATGGAGATGACAAGAAGCATGTTGAAAGCCATGAAAGTCCCAAATTACATGTGGGGTGAATCTGTACGTCATGCAACCTACCTTATCAACCGTGTACCAACAAGAGCTTTGAAGAGTCAAACACCATATGAAAGCTGGAAGGGAAGAAAGCCTAATATGGGACACATTCGGGTTTTTGGATGTGTGGCACACGCAAAGGTGGATCCAGTACACTTAAAGAGCTAGATGAACGCTCACAAGCTTTGGTACATCTCGGTATTGAGCCTGGAACAAAATTTATCATCTCTATAATCCTAGTACTAAGAGGATAGTGGTGAGCCAAGATGTAATATTTGAAGAAGAGAAAGCTTGGAATTGGAAGGGAGCAGATAATGAAGACAGAGCTTCAGGTGACTTTCAGATGACATGGGGAACTACAATTAATGAAGGTAGTGGTCCGTTTGTGATTGGTTCTGTACAAGAAGAAGAAGTTGTTGCAGACAACTACCAGCAAAATGAACCAGAGCCAACACAAGAAGGAGAAGAACAGACAACAACACAGGAGCCAAGACGTTCAACTCGACAGTCAAACAAGCCTAGCTATCTTAATGATTACATTCTACTTGCAGAGATAGAGTGTGAGATGTTACTTCTTTCTTTGAATGATGAACCGATCAGTTATGAAGAAGCTAAAGGTGACAAGAGATGGACAAACGCCTGTGAAGATGAAATTGATTCTATCTACAAGAACAATACATGGATGCTGATTGACAAACCAGCTAGTGTGAAGATCATTGTTCTTAAGTGGGTTTTCAAAGTTAAGGGGAATGCAGATGGATCAATCAATAAGTTCAAGGCACGTCTTGTGGCAAAAGGTTATGCACAAGAGCATGGGATTGATTTCGATGAAGTTTTTGCTCCAGTAGCTCGGCTAGAGACTATACGGTTTCTAATTGGCTTATCTGCAGCAAATAAATGGGAAATCCATCACCTAGACGTCAAAACAGCTTTCCTCCACGGAGAGTTAAATGAAGATGTCTATGTTGCTCAGCCTGAAGGGTTTGAAAAGAAGGGAGAAGAGCATAAAGTTTTCAACCTCTCAAAGGCTTTGTATGGTCTAAAGCAAGCTCCGAGAGCTTGGAACACAAAGCTTGATCAGATTCTTAAGAAGCTCAAGTTCAAGAAGTGTACAAAAGAAAGTTCAGTGTATCGCAAGGAAGAAGGAGATAAATTGCTTCTTGTGGCAATATATGTGGATGATCTCTTTGTCACTGGGAACACTGTAAAAGGTATTAAGGACTTCAAGGAGGCGATGTCACAGCAATTTGAGATGTCTGATCTAGGCATAGTAACATACTATCTTGGTATGGAAGTGAAGCAGAGTTCACAGGGCATTACAATCAAGCAAGAAGCGTATGCACTGAAGATTCTCAAAGAGGCAGGAATGGACGATTGTAACTCAACTAACATACCAATGGAATTTGGTCTGCAACTTTCTAAAGCTCTAGACGAACCGGAGATTGATGCAACTCTATATAGAAGAAGGATAGGTTGTCTAAGATATTTGATGCATTCAAGACCAGACTTGGCATTTTCTATTGGAATACTAAGCAAGTATATGCATTCTCCTCGCAAGTCTCATGGTGATGCATTGAAGCAGGTATTGAGGTATCTAAAAGGCACTCACAGATATGGCTTAGTGTTTAAGTATGGAGGATCTCAGAGACTCATAGGATACAGCGATAGCAGTCATAACACTGATCCAGATGATGGGAGAAGTACAACAGGTCATTTGTTTTGCCTCGGAGAAACACATATAACTTGGTGTTCTCAGAAGCAAGACACAGTGGCTTTATCTTCTTGTGAAGCAGAGTTTATGGCAGCAACAGAAGCTGCAAAGCAAGCCATCTAGATACAAGACCTCATGAGTGTGATCACCGGAAGAAAGGTTGAGAAGACACTGATCCGAGTTGACAACAAATCAGCCATAGCACTTGCCAAGAATCCAGTCTTTAACCGTCGAAGCAAGCACATTCAGAAGCGATTTCATTTCATAAGGGAATGTGTTGAAGGAGATCAAATAGATGTGGAGCATGTACCAGGAACAGAGCAGAAGGCACACATATTAACTAAAGCTCTAGCGAAGATCAAGTTTAAAGAGATGAGAGAGCAGATTCAAGTTCATGACCTAAGTGAAGATAGTTTGAAGTTTAGAAGGGAGAATGTTGGATAAGCTTCAAAAAAATATAACTTAGGAAACAAGTTATTCATTAAGATAAGTAGAATAACAATAGGATTAGGATATAAGCTAAGGTTCCTAATCTCATATGTAATAGGATAAGTTAAGGATTCCTATATAAGGAGATCTAGATTGTAAGTTGATCTCAGAAGTTAAGAAATCAATAAAACGAAGCTACTGTTTTATTAACCAAACCTGTGAAACTAGATAGACCTTTCCTTGACCCATGGAGCAATTTCTTGTATTCTTGTGTTGCTCAAGTGTAACTCACGAAGACGAGGCCATGACATGATTGATGGAGGGAATTCTTCTATTGAAGTTCCAGTGAGCTTTAGAACTCTGATGTTTGTGGAAATCTCGGGAATGCATTTCAATGTCGAGCAGTCCGTGAGAGCAAGTTTACCAAGAGATTTCATGTTGATGTTGATCAGAAGGGCCGTTAGATTTGAGCATCTTTCGAGATACAACTTCCTGAGATTATTCATTTTTCCAATAGAAGACGGGAGCTCCACTAGACTTGAGCATCCATTAAGAGATAACTTCCTGAGATGATTTATACTCCCAACGGAAGATGGGAGTTCCACAAGACTTGAACATCCGTTAAGATATAAGTTCCCGAGATTATTCATATTTCCGATCGAAGATGGGAGTTTTAAAAGACTTGAGCATCCATTAAGATATAATTTCATGAGAGTATCTATATTTCCAATAGAAGACGGGAGTTCCATAAGACTTGAACATTCATCGAGATACAAATACAGGAGATTAGTCATATTTCCAATAGACGAGGGGAGATCCCGTAGACTTGAGCATCCACTCAAATCAATTTTTTTGAGATCAGTGGCATTACCAAGATAGAAAGGGAGCTCCACAAGATTTGAGCAACCACTAAAATTAAAATCCTTGAGATTATAGGAATTCCTAACAGAAGTGGGAATCTCCACTAAACTTGAGCAATCTTTGAGATATAATCTCTTGATATTACCAATAGAGGATGGTAGCTTAGATAGATGTAAGCATCCCGTGAAATCCAATTCCTCGAGATCAGTGGCATTTTCCATAGAAGAGGGGAGTTCCATCAGACTTGTACATCCACTAAGATCCAATACCTTGAGTTTAATTATAGCATTCCCAAAAGAAGATGGAAGTCTCACTAGACTTTAGCAATGACTAAAATCCAATCTTCCAAGATCAACAAGATTCCAAATAAAAGAGGGGATCCTCACTAGACTTGAACAATGACTAAGATTTAATCTTCGGAGACTGATAACATTTCCAATAAAAAAGGGGAGCTCCGCTAGATTTGAGCAACCATGAAGATTCAGTTCTAGGAGACTAGTGGCAGTTGAGAGATCAGGAAGCTCCTTTAGATTTTTGTAATCCGACAAATACATCCATTTGAGATTTCTAATTCTCTGTACAGAAAATAAAAACATCAATAAAAAGATCACTTTTTTTTCTTCTCAACTAAAGTACAAGCGGAAAAGTTATAGATTTGAATTATACTGAAGTACACAAAGTCTTAGATATAGAAATATGTTCACTTACTTTATTTCCTTCCCACAATTTCTCAAGGTAGTTGCTTTTACACAAGGCTATTTCCACTAGGAACTCCGGAATAAAATTAGAAGGCAGACATGTCATCGGAAAAAAATCCCAATGCAGAAGTCTAAGATTTGGAGGCAGGCATGTCATTAGATCAATGCTGTGATGACATGTCTGTTTGGGACGTCCAGAATCATAATCAGAATCGGAATGCAAAAGTCTTAAGAATTGAACATTGGACATTCTTTCAAAGGCCCTGTCACTTATTTTCAACTCCGTCTTCAACTCCAAAAGCTTCAAATCTATTCCTAAAAAACTCAATGAAGAAGTCTTAAATTGGTAAATCTCAAAAGACATAACTATAACTTTTGGAGAAATTTTTTTTTGCACTAGGCCCACAACTTATTTAAGCCGGGCCTGATAATACTTCGACTACCCTGCAAAAGAACCCAATGATTTTCTATCAAATTTTGTAGGGAGAAGCTCAGTGAATGCCTAATCGGAAAAACTTACTAGTGTATCATTTTGTAGTACTTGGCATATATCTCCAACATCAGCCAAAAACTGACGCTGCCCAGGTTCGTGAATGGATTGTTTACGAACAATTTCTCTACCCAAACGGGCTAGCAAATCATGTATCTCTATATATCCCCCATCAAGGGATATGAAAGATTTCTCAGCTAAAACACGGAGTTGACCTTTCACACCGAAAAAATTCCTTGCAAGATACTCTTCCACTTTCTCAATCCGCTCATTGTTGAAAAAACAAGCTAAATGAAGAAATAAATCTCGAGTATCAACACAAGCTAAACTTACTAGTGTATCATCATAACGTAACTTTAAACTACTTTTTATTTCTCCATCAAGTCTGGCACTTAACCTTGGTAGTTCCTCTTCCCACTCATGTTTGAGCATTCCTTTGAAATAAGATCCCATTACCTTTAGTCCCAAAGGGAGATTACCGGCAAATTCTTTAACTTCCCAAGCAAGTTTCTCGAAGCCATCATATGGGGAGTTTTGACCAAAAGCATACATGCAGAAGATTTCAAAAGCATCACTGAAACCTGGATACTCAACCTTGTAAATATGGTTAATCCCATGTGCAGTCAAGATTTTTTTATCTTGCGTTGTGACAATAATCCGACTTCCAGGACCAAACCAGCTATGGTCTTTCGCCATGGCATCTAGTTGCATCAAATGGTCTACATCATGGAGAACGACAAGCACTCTCTTGTCTTTTAACCTGTCTGGTGCAACTCCTAAATGATGAATTTTGATATCCTCCTGGTTGATTATTTTAGATAAAAACGCTTCCTGTAACTGAAGTTTCGCGCTATATTCATCGGAACAATGTCTTGGACAACGTCGTTTGATATTCTCCATGAAGACACTAAGCTGGAACTCGTGAGAATGTTTGCTAAATAGAACTCTGGCGATGGTGCTCTTACCAATTCCAGAAGGACCCCAAATACCTATTATCCTCACTTCATTGGAGCCTAAGAGTAAGAACGGCTCCATCTTTTCCATATGACCTTCCATCCCAACAAAACCTTCGAAATCACTTGATATCACAAAATTAATCAGCTCACTGGAAACATCAGTGGCGATATCTTCTACCATTGATGCTTCATCATTCCTAAAAAGGAAAAGATGAATACATTATTTAAAGATTTACAATACAAAATCAAAATCAAAACTGATAAAGAGATGATCAAATTTAAGGAGTTTTATTTTATTTATTTTATTTTTAATTTTGTATAAAAATAAGCAATTTTTTGTAAAGAAATTTTATTTTACATATATAACAAACTGTCAATTAAAAAACGAACTAACAAACTTTCACGTTTTGTTACTTAAAAAGAATAGTTCACATTTTGTTATCTAAAATTATCACCGAGACCCTGTGGTGTTTTAGGCTTCTATAAATTTAGAAGGAGATTACTAGTATCTAAACTCTGTGATGTTTTTGAAACCATTTCTTAAATCATGTTATATCGAAACTGGGGTTGTTTTTTTTTTTGAATTTTTGTATTTCTCAATACATATTATATTTTGGATGTATTAGAAAAATATCAAGTAGAAAGCATGGGGACAACAAACCAGTTGCTTGAATGGTAACCAGCGATTGTGGCCACCTTCTCCAAAGCTTGTTTCCATCTCCGAATATCCTCCTTAGCTTGACCCCCACAAGTTCTTCTGAAAACCTTCCCAACGTCCCCGGTCAGCTTCTTTACATCAGATGGATCTACTTTACAGAAAATTGCCATCACAGTTTGATTCAGCTCTTCCCTGCACTTCATAATCTCCACCAGCTCCTCAAGACACCATCTTGAAGAAGCATAGTGATAAGATCATAACAAGTCATGGCATCGTGTGTCACCCACTACTTCACGTTTCGTAATTGTTTAGTAGGTAGTTATTTTATGTGCATTTTCTAATGTATTTAAGAGACAGTTGTCTTATGAAATGGGATATGAAGAAAGAAAAATTTGCAGTAACTTGTTTTGTTTTTATTAGTTTGTTCATCACAAACTCTCTTAGCTTTGAGGAGGGGCCTTAATTGGCATCAAAGCAAACTTGTGTTCTGAGGTATCAAAGGGGTGATTAGGTTCACTCCTAACACATAGTTCCTTGAGAGCAAGACAACCACTGTCTTACATCCTCTAATCCCACGTATGAGTTCGGGACCAATGGATTCTCCTCTCTTGATCCCATTATCGTTGAAATATGTGATTCCCTTTCTTTTAAACTCCTTTTGAATGTGACTAAGAAAGTTATTGCGGACGTCTTCCCCACGGAAGCTCAGAAAGACATTGTGTAACCATACGTGAGAAGAAGAAGATCGAGGAACTGATGAATTAGATAAAGAAGATGGTGTTGATGAAGAACACAAAGAAGACGGATCGAAAGATTGAGGAACTGATGAAACAGTTAAAGAAGATGGTGGTGAGGAAGTAGACAAAGAAGACGAGTCAAATTCTTTGTTTTCTTGATGGGATCTGAGTTTTCGAACAATGAAGAAGAAGCCTATTGCAGCAGAAACGATGTTAAAAAAGAAATCCATTAGTGGAGCTAAGAGTGAAACAAAGAGGCTTTTTGTGTAATTGAAATGGGACGTTGACTCCATCAACTGAGAAAGACTTTTTGGAAATAATTTCACCGGTCATAATAACAGTGCCTAAAGTTGAATGGGTCCACTATTCAAAGAAAGGATAAGGCAAAGGAAGAACAGAAGCAACTTCAAAATTGATGAAGTCACACTTGAAATTTCACAGTAAAGAGATCAATCTTCTTAGGAAGCTTCTTCCTCGGTTTCAACCCCATCATTTTTCTTAAATCGTGCTTTAAGGAGACTTGGGCAGTGATTGTGATTGGTAATCTTGCGCAGCGGAACAAAAAGCAAGTATTTTGCCAATAAAAAAAAAAGTTACAGATGAAAAATAAATGCGAAAACGTAAGCTTGAGTTTTAATTACAAAGAAAATTTACATTAAATGGAAAAGTGAGTATTAGTGGATTGTTTACAAAATTAATACTTTCCTATTACTAAATTATATAATAATGCCATTCTAAAATTTTAAATAAACAGTAATCATTTTTTTAATAGTAAATAGCTATGTTATAAATAACATTATAATTTATTTTAGAAGATGTCAATCTATTATTAAAAATGTATTTAAAATTCTTTTGTTAATATAAATTTTTAATAAATAGTAATATTTTTTATATAATAAATATTTATGTTAAAATTATATTATGTTATAATTTATTTTATAATATTATAAAATGTCAATTTATTATTAAAAACTAAGCTAAATATTTATAATATGTAATTATTTTTATAATATAATTATTTTACGTTATGTAATAATTAGTTTAATTATTGGTGTTTGATTTATTATAATAAAGTACATATTATATAAATATTTTAATTAATATAATATATAATTTGTCATTCCGCAACTTTTGAATTTTTCCGCAGCTTAATTGATTTTTTCTGCAACTTAATTATTTTTTCTACAATTCCGCGATTAAGCAATGTTTACCAATCGGAGTCTTGATTTAATTGACTTGGGTTTGCATACATTTTTTTTTGTTTTTTTTATTGAATGAGTAGAAGGAATGAATAATTGCATTATGGACATACATATGAAACATACATTTGCCAACACATTTGTATTCAAACCTAACATCACGCAGTGATAATCTTCAATGTTCTAAAATACCCTATACACTATATACGGAAAATATTTTCGATATACATATATATTTAGTATTGAAAAGATAGTAAAATATATAAAAAAATATCTTCATATATACTTTTATATTAGTTAAATAAAGTCATATAGTTTTATAGCTTAATCATAAAAATCTAGTAGTTGTAAGTAGAGGTGTCAAATGGGTGTTCCGTCCAATGGTCGTTCCATATACAAACGGGATTAATATGGACAAATATATATTTTCCCATTGGTTTTTATTGGATAAAATTCAGAAGACCATTAAAAAAATGGTCTTTATTGATTTTGGGTTTTACGTACTTGGACTGTCTAATGGTCAAAAAAACATATGGTTTCTAAAATTTAAGTTTTTTCCGATAAAATCGTAAAATCGATTTTTTGCTAAAATTTTAATATCAAATTTACCCGTTAGACTCAGAAAATCGAGTTTTTCCGCCGAAACCGTAGAATCGATTTTTTTCCTCAAAACACAAAATCGGATTTTCCCGTCAAAACCAGAAAATCATGTTTTTACGCAAAAATTGTAAAATCGAGTTTTTCTGCCAAAATCGTAAAATCGAGTTTTTCTTCCAAAACTGCAACAATGAGTTTTTCTACCAAAACGGGAAAATCGGGGTTTCCCGCAAAAATCAGAAAATTGAGTTTTTTCGTCAAAATGGGAAAATTGTGTTTTCCGCCAAAGCTGTAAAATCAGGTTTTCTCACCAAAACCGAAAAATCGAGTTTTCTGCCAAAATTGCAAAATCAAATTTTTCCGTTAAAACTGCAAAATTAAGTTTTCCCACAAAACCCCTAAATCGATTTTTCCTGCCAAAACTAGAATTGTTGTACTTATGAACTTACTTATTGTTGTACTTATGAATTTATAGATGAATTTAAATTTTATGAACTTGTATATATAATTATAAGCTTATAAATTAAATTTTTAAATTTTCTTATATGTCATTATGGACCCCATAGCAGCCTATGAAAATATAAGTGATAAAAGGTATGGTCCTTAATGGATACGGTTCCTAGTGGACATAGTCACTTTCTATCCACAAACAATAAGTGAACAAATGGATATAGGCTAATGGACATGGATTCGCCCAGTTTACAGATAGAGCTGTAAACTGTAAACATGAAGTATCATATATATTATAAGGCATAATTATATTACAAATATTTGAAATAATTATATTTTAGATAAAATAATAATATTTGATTAACAGAAAGCACTTACCTAACATAGATAATAAATTAGTTTCATAATTAAAAATTAAATAATTATAAGTTGAAAAAATGATTTGTACAGTTCTGAAAAGAAGAAAAAAAACATGAAAGATATTGTATAATTATATATTAAACAAAAATAGTATGCACTATCAGAAAAAACAAAAAAAAAAACAGTATACATGAATAATGTTGAATAGCATAGAAGAGGTTCCAAATTACTATCAATGCAAGAACTATAGCAGAAACTAAAACACAAAGTATTTCAAAGAATATTTCTATACAAATTGTGTTTTTACTAGTATGTTTTTTTTAAAGTGAACTTACAAGTAAGTCTTTAAACAGAACTTGAACAAGACCAAGACTTTCTTGACTTGTTACTCTAACCTCACACGACCTAAAGTCGAATAAAACTCTATAACCTCTCTTTAGGCAGTAGTGCTTTCACTCGCTTACAAGCTTATGAAACTCACACTTATGTTAAGAATATAATTTTGGTGACAATCCTAATATATAAGTATGTGACTGTATCCCCTATATATTAAAGGAGAAGTTTTTTTAAGAAATGTATTCACACTACAATGGACACGTGGCAGTCTCACAATAAATTTAAGAATGATCATTCATACTCTACATAAATGCTTTCACACTCTACATAAATGTGTTCACACTACGTATTTTATGTTTTATTTTTTAATATAAAACTCATATTTAAGGTTAAAAAAATATAAATTTAAAATTTAATTCTACAATAGGACATTAAGACATGATAAAAAAATAATCCAAAACCAACATATACCCAAATTAGGATGTTCAATATGCTAAAACCGAGCAGTAGCAAACCGAACAGAAATAGATAATATGGTTTTGTTTTGGTATATACCATACAAACCGAATGGATGTGATTTTATAAAAATCATAGAATTTGGATATTGTTTGGTTTATAACCGATTAAACTGAACAAAACCGATCAAAAGTAAAAAATGTAAATCCCCTATATATTTATAACGACGC
>JABAYD010027614.1:0-15075 GCA_014822095.1 Diplotaxis tenuifolia | reverse complement strand
CTGCGCCAGTAAAGATGCATATAAAATGCATACCTATGGTAAAAGACACCGAACCAACTTGGAGCTGCAGTCAGGTAAGTCTGAAACCATGTCGCGGGGACCTGTTGGGGTCTCTAAGGAGGTTCTTGAGAAACAGAAGAATAAGAAGAAGGCCAGTGAACCAAATAGGGACTTTCATTGTCGTTTGTGCAATGTGAAATGTCAGAAGCAAGTGGTCTTTGATTCTCATCTGAGGGGTCAGAAGCATGCTGCTGCTTTGCTGAGTCAATCAGAGGCAAGTTTTTTTTTAACTATTTTGGCTATTCGACAACTTGAGAATTTACAAACATGCTTGATGTATTACCGTTGGTGCAGGCACTCATTGATTCTAAGAAGCCTCAAGAGAAAGTTTTCAGAGTAAAGGATCAACCAAAAGAAGCTGTTGCAGAGCCTAAACCAAATGCTAACTATACTTGTCGTTTGTGCAATGTGACATGCCAGAGTCAAGTTGTCTTTGATTCTCATCTCAGGGGCCAGAAGCACGCTCTCATGCTGAGTCAATTAAAGGCAAGTTACAAACTTTAGATTAGTAACTCAGATACACATATGATTGATTGATATAATATCGTTGGATCAGGAAGAGAAAAAGATACAGCAAGAGAAAACAAATGCAGAGCTTAAAACAAACGCTGTCCACGTTTGTGGTTTGTGCAATGTGACATGCCAGAGTCAAATAGATTTTGATTCTCATCTAAGAGGTCAGAAGCATGCTGCCATGCTGATTCAATTCGAGGCAAGTTTGTAAATATTGGCTGTTTGGGAACTTGCAAACATTTCCAGATTTCAGTTTGATAAAAAAAAACCTATGTATCAGGCACTCATTGATTCTAAGAAGTTTCAAGAGAAAGGAGTTGAGAAAAAAGATCAACCGATAGAAACAATTGCACAGCCTCAGTCGCAGTCTCAACACGCCCAAGAGAGTAGCAAGTGCTCTGAGAAGCCAAACGTAGAGTCCAAAGAGGTACATGGCACCTCAAAAAGCTGTGTAAAAGAAAAAAGTTCAACTACTAAAGACTGGGTAGATACTGTTTTCTTCGGTGATTTTGGAGCATCAGAGAAAGCACGGTAGAATTTTCCCAACTTGTTTTGTATGTCAAAATGTATAATCCCTGTCTTTAATAATATTCTGTAACTTGTGTCACAGGGAATGTGTTGATGACATTGCCAAGCCTGTAAACCTGTCTGGAGGAGCAACTGAGAAGGAGAAAGAGGTGATGGTACCCCGAGAAATGGCAGCTAGCAATAAGCAAAAGCATACTACGGTAGGGGCAGCTTTCTTCTTGTTTGCACCTCTTTGTTATTTGATCAAATCTAACCCATTTGACTTATTTTTACTCTCGTTACAGCCTGGCCTTGTAGTCAGTGATGGTTCTAAGTCCAGCGTTTCAACCAACCCTATAACAAAGGAACCAGAAGTCCTGCAGCCTGTGTGGTGCCAAGTCTGTCAGATGAGCTGCAGCAGCAAGGTTGCATATGCAAATCACACCTACGGGAAAAAACACAAGCAGGCGTTGGAGTTGCAATCTGCCAAGAATGAAAACATGTCTAAGGTACAAACCAACCTTTCTCAGGAGAGTGCAGAGAGAGTGAAGAAGGTATTATTGTGCAAAGACCAAGCCACCTTTGATTATCAGATCCATGCTGCCATGGTCAAGGAGCAAACAGAGGCAAGCTTTTTTATATTTATTTATTGTCAGTATCACAAAGCATACCTTAGTCTCCGTAGGATTAGTTCCCATTGAAAGTATGAGTGATATTAGATATTACTCTTAAGGTTACATAGTAAAACAAAGAGAAAGAAGCTAAACTAATGGATTATTAATTCGCAGAGACCTCGCCAAGAACTTCGCCAAATAGCAATGGAACATCCATTGGGAAAAGCAGAGGAGCACTCACTTGTAAAAACCGAGGATCATGGGTTTCAAGTGGCACAAGAAGAAGATAAAGAGGAAGTGAAGGAGATAAACGCCATATCTCAGAACCTAACGCGTCCCTTCACTGGAATGAGTCAAGAGTCAAGGTAAGATTCATCATCAATCAAGGTGGTTGTTTATTGAGCTCTTTTTTGGTCAGTGTGTATGTTTCTAATGATTACTTGGTTTACAGAGGATGTTTGGATGTGATCCCTGAGATAGTACAAGTGCCAGCAGATGGGAATGTGATCAAGAAGTTTGAAGATGTGTCCAAGCATAAGGCCCTACCAAAATCACCAGAATCAGTAAAGGAGTCTGCAGGAGGACTTAAGGAGCACCCCAGAGTTGCTGTCAAGAGGGAAGATGCTAAGGTCCAAACCTGTACAATTGTCTGATTTAAAACTGTAGTTACTGGTCAGCTATTACATTATATCTATGGTTATGTTGGTGTTCTAATGATATAATATAATGTTGAAGCAATGATTTGAAACAAAAATTATAACATATCCAGTTGTAAAGCTCTTTAATCGTTTCTCCAAGTCAAGTCCTCTGCTTCTCTCTTTGTCGTCTTGCTTTGGAAAGCAAAAGCTTACTTGTCCAAAAGATTTTTAAAGTTTTCTTATTACTTTTTTTTTACATTTAAAGTTTTAAATAATTTACCTTTATTGTTTTAAGGTTTTTATCTTATATTAGGGTAATTGATAACCGGACAATAATATAGATTATTTTGAAGATTGTTAAAAGAGAAAAGTGCCATTAAAATTACAAACTTTCGAATTAAAGCCAATAAAACTTAGTTGAGCCAAAAAATCTTCAACTTTCAAATATTGGCAGATTTAAATGTTATATTTTATTGACTAGACCATTTAAAAAATCTAAATAAACAACTATTAAACTCGATTATAAAAATACATGATTGTTAATTTTCTAAATGATGTTGTTTTAAAAAAAATAGTCAAACGTTGTGTTTTTGCTTTTTTAAACAATTAAAATATCACTTTCGTGAAATCAGAAACCTAAATTGACTTCATCTTTTTCATTCAAAAATAAGAAAGATGAAGTCAAATGAGGAAGATGAAGTTAATTTGAAGTTTTGGCTCGCAAAAAAAATGTTTTGAGTGTTTTTAAAATCACTTAAAGAGTTTAGTTCATATTTAATCAGTTTTTGAAACAACTTTATTTAAAGAGTTAACATAGTCTATTTTTTTTATCAAATTTAACAGTTAATTATTCAGATTACTTAACTGGTCAAGTCAACAAAATATAAAAATTAAATATTTAATATTTAAAAGTTGAAGATTTTTTTTAGCTCGAACATGAATTAAATATTTTTTTGTTTTAGTTTGAAAGTTAAGGTTTTAATGACTGTTTTCTCGTCGATAAAAGCTTCAGTTTTCAAGTATTCTTTAACATTGATAAATCTGTGTAAGCGCTCTCCGACTGTTTCTCCAAGTCAAGTAATTTTTTATATACTATTTTTTTCCTCTGCTTCCTCTTTGTCGTCTTGCTTTGAAGCTTTTTAAAGTATTTTTATTACTTAATCATTTTTTACGTTTCAATCATTTATTTATTTTATTTTTAAGCTATAACAAAGCTTTTGACAATAAAAAACTCTAACAAAGCTTTTGATAAAAGCTTTCAACTTTCTCAAACCTCATTGGTGAAAAAATCTCGTCAAGTCCCTATGTGCTTCGACTCCATCACCACCCACACGGCGGAGGCTGAGTACACGTCGGCTAAAACCGCCGTCTGGTGGGACATCGAGAACTGTCCTGTCCCCAAGGGCTGCTGGGACGCTCACAACATCGCTCAGAAACTAAACTCAGCTCTACTGAACTTGAACTACCATGGTCCTATCACCATCTCTGCTTATGGCAACACAGATCTCATCCCCAAAGCTGTTCAACAAGCTCTCTCCTCCACTGGAATCTCTCTTCACCACGTCCCCTCCGGTTAGTTAAAACCAAACCTCTTTGATCTTTAAAAATCCATACTTTAGTTTAGTGGTTAGGTTCAAAGGGATGTGCTTTAGTTTAAAGTCTCTGTCTTTCTTTACTTTAGTTTAGTGTTTATATTCAAAGGTGTGTGATTTAGTTTAAAGTCTTTGTCTTTTTTTTTTAGTTAGTGTTTAGTTTCAAAATGTGTGATTTTAGTTTAAAGTCTGTCTTTTTTTTTTTGTTTAGTTAGTGTTTAGGTTCAAAGGTGTGTGATTTTAGTTTAAAGTCTTTACGTCTTTCTTTGAATAGGGAAGAAGGATGCGAGTGATAAGAAGATTCTGGTGGATATGTTGTTTTGGGTGTTGGAGAATCCAGCTCCGGCTAATCTGATGCTTATCTCCGGTGATGGAGACTTCTCTGATGCTCTTCACCGGTTGAGAATGAGGAGATACAATATTCTTCTTGCGCATCCTTTGCAAGCTTCACCTTTTTTGGTTGCTTCTGCGAGGACATCATGGATGTGGAAGAGCTTGTTGGCAAGTTGTTGTTCTCCCACACGGAGTTGTTCTTCCTTTGATTCTGAAATATCGAGCCAAGATGTTTCTGTTTCGGTTTCTGAGCGTGTTTTGTCAACACAAGTAATGGATTCAGGGTCTGGTTCTAGTAAGGCTGCGAGGAAGAAACTGAAAGATGTATTGAGAGAACTGAATCAACAGGAGACTAATAGAATGAAGGTTCAGAAGAAGTGCAGTGAAGTTGCTTGCAAAAACATTGAAGAGATTGTTCAAGACAGTGACCTGCAGTCTCGTGATGTACAAGAGTCTATGAAGTGCTTGGAGAAACAGAACAAGGAGTTGATAGAGACTGTTACAACATCTGAAAGGAGTGGAAGAGAGTTCTGGCAAGATTTTAAAGAAAGGCTGGACAAGAATGGTGTAGCTCCTCTCAGTGTAGATCATGTTTTCAGTGAACTAAGCCGTTACTCTTCGGTGCCTAAAGAAGTGAGGTAAATTAATGATTGTGCCTTCTTTACTGTATACACTGTTCTAATGATATTTTTTATGTAACAGGGAGTGTTTTGAAGCAATCTTCAAGAAACTAGAACCTACACAAAACGACATTGAAATCGAGAAGTTGGAGGATATGCTCAAACAAGGCTTGGAATCAGGTGAGCTAGAGAATGCACCTGCAGAACCTACTAAGAGTGACATTAATATGAAGAAGAGTACAGTGACTGTCCCAGACAAATATGAACCATATGTTTGCAGTATCTGCAATGTCACTTGTGATCATCCTTTAACGTTCGAGTCTCATCACAAGGGACGGAAGCATGCTGCTAAGCTTAAGATGCATATAGATGTAAGTTGATAGAGATTTAGAGTTGAAATTATGGTTTTATCAGAAGAACGTTGATGATAAATTAATTATTGAAACAGGCTTTGCTTGATAATCATGAAAAACAAGAGGCAATCATTCAAGACAGCTGTCTCCGGAAAGATATGACGGTGACTGAAGACAAAGCTAAACCATATGTTTGCAGTATTTGCAATGTCATTTGTGATCATCCTTTAACGTTCGAGTCTCATCATAAGGGTCGGAAGCATGCTGCTAAGATTAAGGTAAAGCTGACAGGAACCATTGGTTTCTTATAAAAGTTGGGAGTCTATTTCTGCCTCAGCTCTAGATTCTCAACGTGAAATCTAAGGTTAATGATATATTATCATTGAAACAGGCTTTGCTTGATGCTCAACAAATACAAGAGGAAACCATTCAAGACAATGGTCTCTCGAAAGATATGACAGAGGAGCTCCTAATCAAGCCTGTAGAGGCACCTGAGAACATCGACTATTTAGATAAGCAAAGACCGGAGCTGGGAGAGAGATGTGCCACCTCTGACTCTGAGAAGAGTGTTGAAGATGTTTTTCAAACTATTGAAGAAGTACGAGAGAGTGATTACAAATCTCTTCCAAATGCAGAGTGTTTCTTCACCGAACTAAACCCTGAGTTGTCTGCCCCTAAAGAAGCTAGGTAACTTTCAAACTTGGACTTCTTAACTATGCCAAATAGAAGTTTTCTCATTTCTAACGGTCTTCTACAGAGAATGTATTGAGGCCATTTTCAAGAATCCAGAAGTTTCAGAAGATTCAAGCTTAACCCCGGAGTCTGAGAGTATACCAAGCGAGAACCTGGAAATGAACTCAAGCGATCCTGAAAGTAGCTCTGAAGGAGCTAGTGAGCATCCAGAGGAGTACATAGACATGAAGAAAGACAAGGTGACTATTGATGCCATTTTCAAGAAACCAGAAGTTTCAGAAGATTCAAGCTTAACCCCGGAGTCTGAGAGTATACCAAACGAGAATCTGGAAATGAATTTAAGCGATCCTGAAAGTAGCTCTGCAGGAGCCAGTCAGCATCCAGAGGAGTGCATGGACATGAAGAAGGACAAGGTGACTAAAGATAAAGCTGAAGTTAAAGCATATGTGTGTAACATTTGCAGTGTAATCTGCCTTTCTCCAGCCGTCTTCGAGGCTCATCTGATGGGCAAAAAGCACGCTAAAGGGGTAAAGAAACACGCTGAGGTAAGCTGAGGAGTTTTGGTTAGCGCTTAGGTTAGATATAAATGAGTAAGAGACCCAAAAGACTTAATATATGTTAAACTCTGAGTACAGGTTCTGTTTGATGATAAAAAGATTCTGGAACAAAGTCTTGAAGAAAAAGATCATCCAAGAGACACGATGGAAGAGATTGAGTTTGAGCCTAAGGATGCACAAGTGAGTATCAAAGAAGTTACTCTAATCAGTAAAGCACGAGTAGATGATAATGAGAATGAACAGATTCCAAGTGTTGAATGTGCAGAAGACAAAGAAACGAGGTGATGTACTGACTTGGTCGTATTTTAATCAGTAAAAAAAGTTATGATCTTACTTGTTTGGACTCTTCTCTTTGTTTAAGCAGCAGAGAGCAGTTTGACTCAATAGTCAAAAGAGTAGAGATTTTCATGGAGAAAACGTCAAACCAGAGGCTGGTTGAGTCTGAAAACGCATTTGAGCGTGTGGAGGAGGTAGTGGGGACATGGAAGGAGAATGGCGCAGCTCAAATTAGGGTTTGTGAGTTCTGCAATGTGATGTGCACTACCCAAGCGGCTTTTGATACACATCTGGCAGGTAAGAGACATGCTGCCAAAACTCAAATTAGGGTTTGCGCTTGGTGCAATGTGGTGTGCCATAAGCAAGTGGATTTTGATGTACATATGGGAGGTAAGAAGCATGCTGCCACTCTGAAAAAACATATGTCCTCTGTTGAAGAAGAGGAAGTTGCCGTGGTGTAGAAGCAAGCTTGGAACAAATCTGCCTTCTTTGTTAGAAAGAATTGGCCTAAGCTTACATACAGTATCTATTGTCATGGGGTGACTAACAAAACTGCAATTAATGGGCCGCTTAAGGTTCATTAAGATGTGGCCTATTTAAATAAATATTGCCCATAACTGAAAGAAATAAATGAATGGGTCAAGAAAAACAATTAGCTGTGTGTATAATCAAATAGACTTGTAAAGTTTAACTAACATAATCCAGTTTGGACTTTAATAAAACCTAAACCAACTTGATCTCCATTTTCAAAAAAAATAATTTCTGACTTGGTATGTATATATTAATTCACCTCATACAAGAAAAAAAATTCAGTAATTTATTTAAACTGTCAAGTTTTCAACTTTCCCTGTTATAAATAAAATGTCAAATTGTATTAATTTAGCTTGAGTAGTTGTAAAATACTAATGCATGATTGTCAAACAATTTAAGATATGTTCAAGTAGGATATTTTAGGGGGTAGAATATGTTAGTATTTGACAAATTCAACAAAGAGGGATCGTTTTGAAAGACAAGTTGAGATGACATAGACACCCAAACGTCAAAATGGGAATTGGGATGGCTCCATGCACTCAAATTAGACAGGAAAATTATAAATTTATTTTGGGAAATAAAGTTACGTTGAACATTTAGTTTCTCTTTAGTTAATCACAAAATTATATTATTAGTCCTGAATTAAATAATTTCGTTTAAACACGCTTATCTAATCTCAGCGTGAGATTAAGAATGGTCAACAGAACAACAAAGTGTGCTGAGAGCATATACCATGTATTTTTCATTTTTTCATGTGCAAAAGCACGTGCCACTTGGGAGGAATCAAATATCCCAATATCTTTTGGAGGTTTTTCGCGGAACTCCATTTTTTTAAATTTTTATCATTTGATTAAGGTGGCAAATAGCTCAGATACGGACATCCATACAAAAAAGTATTTTCATGGTTGTTATGGAAAATTTGGAAAGTTAGGAACGTTTTTACTTTTAAAGCCAAAAATATTGAGGGTTCGGTTATTGGTAGGAGAGTCTATGAAAAAGAATCTGCATGATGTTATACCTTCACAACAACGCAAAAGGGTTTAGGGGATGCTGTCAATGCAGAAGTGGTTAGATGGAAAATCATCCCTTGGACTACTTAAATGTAATGTTAGTTCCTTACAGGTGAATTCAAACCAGATCAGTGGTGCTTCATGGATACTAAGAAATACGAATGGAAGTACAATCCTGCATAGTTGTCGGGCCTATTCTTATATGCGGACTAAAACAAAAACTGACTTGTGGACTCTTTATTGGGCGGTAGAATGTCTACAAATATTACATTTTTCAAAAATCATCTTCGAGACCTCATCAGAAAACCTACATGATATCTTCACAAACCGTGCCGATCATCAGAGTCTCAGCCACATTCGTCATAACATCTTTTTTCTGATTACAGGAATAGAATCATGGAGCTTAGATCATGTCTTTCCTGAACGAAATGATGCTACAGCGTCTATTACTCTAAATATCATTCGAGATCTGCGTCATCAATCGTACATCGCAAGAGATGCTCCCGTATAGCTTTATTATTTGATTGCGCTGGAGACCAAGTAAAAAAGAATTTATTTTTAGTATCTAATATCATGTTTTTCTTTTTCCTTTGTTAAACTTTCCAAATCCAAGTGTTATAAAAAAAAACAACAAAGTTAAATTTCGTGGGTCGTTCTAAGTCGTTTCCGCGTTAACTCTTTTTTGTTGATTTGATCCCTTCTTCTTCGCATTGATTTGGTCCTCCTTTTTGTCATTAACAACCCCAATCTTCTTCTTCTTCGTCTTTCTCATCGACTCCACTTCTTCGCTCATCCAGGTAAACCCCGATCTACTCTCTCTCTCTCAGTTCTCAATTCCAGATTTCTCCTTGTTTGATAAATCCTAGGTTTTTCGATCTCATTTAGATAATTAGAGAAGTTATCGAGTGAATTTTTGTGAGAGCTCTCATAATCTTGGCGCCATACGTTTTGTCTATTTAACCACTTCATATCTCTCTGCACACCATCTGCTCCACAATTAGGTTTAAACTTTGATATCTAAAATTGAACTTAGTTGTAATAAGTACCAAAGCTTTACTGTTACTGTGTTATATCGTGTTGTCGTGTAAGCTCTTCCTTACAAGTTGACTCATCGATGGATCTTACGTTTTCTTTATTTATTGAACTTTAAAGCTTTGTTAGTCTCTTAGCTTAAAAGTTCTAGAATCACAACATCATTCCCTGATTTACTGTTTTGATCTCTGCAGGAAGAAAAAAGGTTTATTACTTAGCAAATCCAATTCTTGGTTTATTGAAAGATTACTTTGAGAGACACGAGACAATGTTTGGTTTGAGGAAATCTCCAGCAAAGCTTCCCAAGCACAACTCAGTTGATCCAAATTTTCACAACCCTTTCGATTCAGACGATGAATTCGACCACAAAAGCAACAACAAGAACAAACACACACTTAACCCTTCCAAGAGAACATCCTCTGAGCCTTCTTTAGCCGAAATGGCCACCAACCCTTTTGACAACGAGGTTGAGAAAGGTTTCACTTCATCAACCAAGCAGCCCTTGACTTCCAACTCCAGATACCACTACAAGAACAACTTCCGCGACTCCGGCGGTATCGAAAACCAGTCTGTTCAGGAGCTTGAAGGTTACGCTGTCTACAAGGCCGAAGAGACGACCAAATCTGTACAGAGCTGTCTCAAGGTTGCTGAGGATATTAGGTCTGATGCTACTAGGACTTTGGTTATGTTGCATGAGCAGGGTGAGCAGATCACTAGGACGCACCATAAAGCTGTTGAGATTGATCATGATCTTAGTAGAGTAAGCTTTCTTCTTTCTTGTTCCTTTGGTTTATAGACTAATGGGAGTGACAAGGGACTTAGTTATATGGGGGGTTTTTGATTTTGCAGGGTGAGAAGCTTCTTGGAAGCCTTGGAGGTATGTTTTCAAAGACTTGGAAGCCGAAGAAGACTCGTCCTATAAGTGGTCCTGTCATTACTAGAGGTAGGTTTGCTTCTTGGTCATTTTGCTTACTCGTTTATCTCGCAGCTATTTTGACTTTTTTGCTGATTGAATGATTCCCTTTCTGTATAGATCACTCACCAACTAGAAGAATTAACCACTTGGAGAAAAGGGAGAAACTGGGACTGAACCCAGCACCTAAAGCACAGTCAAGAAGCAGAGAACCTCTCCCTGAATCAGCTGATGCATATCAGAGAGTGGAGGTTAGAACTTCTCTTCCCTATCTTTTAATTTACTCCCTCATCTGAGATGAGTGTTGCATGATTATTATGCAAATGCATAAAGATTGAAACTTGTGACACTGATGAACATCCAAAGCCAACTTCTTTGACTTTTGTTGGAACAAAAGTTTGTTTCTTGTCTATAATATTTGCTAAATTTGTACTCGTTTATGGCATAGATGGAAAAGGCTAAGCAAGACGATGGGCTTTCAGATTTGAGTGATCTACTGGGAGAGCTAAAGAACATGGCAGTTGATATGGGAAGTGAAATCGAGAAGCAGAATAAAGGACTTGATCATCTTCAAGATGATGTTGACGAACTCAACTTCAGAGTGCAACAATCAAACCAACGCGGCCGCCGTTTACTCGGAAAGTAATATACGTTTCTGTCTATGTTTTCATTTGATTTTATTACGAAAAAAACAATTTTATTGTGCAAACTTAGGCAATCTTGTTGTTTTTGTGTAGCATACAGATGAATAGTGTGTTTGAATCCCAGAATTATATAGCCTTACATTAGAGTTCAGCAAAGTTGGGAACATTTCCACAAAATAACTGCAGAATTGTGTGAAGATTATTAAGAAAAATCACAAAGGAAAGAAACTCTTTAATTCTCTTCATTCTATCTCTGCTCTAATCCATGAATGTCCTCTCTTTCACTTGATAACGTCTGAAGCCATAAGACACAAAGATCAGACGAGAAGCACATTAAGCAATGTAAGTGAATCACTAATCCTAGTCAACCACCACTAGTTCATCAATCATATTCACAATCACAACTCAAAACAAATCAGTACAAAATGGTACCAAAGATGACCAATAATAATAAGACATAGATTTTGAGGGTATTGAGAATGACAGAACTTACAGAAACTACTGAACCTTGAGTTCCATGATGTTCTTGGTCTTGGGAGGATACGCCAAGTAAACCTTGAGAACCCTCTCTACAACCTCCAGCTGTGCTTTACCTTCATCATAAACCTCCTTCGCCTTTGACGGGTCAGTGAGGTTCTTGTTCATGCGGAAACCATCCAAGGTCCTTCGCTTTGTGTACTCCCTGATGTTGTAGTCAGGGTACTTACGTCCCGCTCGAAGCAGGGAACGACAGAGGCTGATGACTTGAGATTTCTCTACCATTATTGCAAACTAACAACCTTGCTTAGAATGCAAATCAATCAGTATATAAGAATACATCACCAAATAAAATAATTAACAATGCCAAGAGAAGAAGTCTAGATAACGGCTAAAGTCGCATACGAACATCAGCATAAACACAAAAAGAACTTAAATTTCTCCATTTATCCAGTAAAATCTATCAAGTGATGAGATTCATTATCAGCAGCATTCAATTCAATTAGAATTTATATGCATTCCAACATTAGCAACAAAGTCTTCATGAAAACTATGCAGAAGAATCAACAAAACCAAAACTTTAACAACAATCGATTAAAAACAGTCTTTAATACAATTAATTAGACAGGAACATCTGAATCAAAAGAGGTTCCGACCAAATTTCACCAAAACCGATGCACAACCAAAAGAGACAAGAACACCAACAATTAACACAGAAAATTAACGGATAAGGAACTCTAAATCCATATATACAATAGGGGATACATTAGTAACATTACCAGAATGAATACACCGGAGGGTAGTTAGTTTCCTCACGTCAACAAAGCGAGCTTTAGCGATGAGATTCTCTGTGTACTACTTACTACATATGCAAACCTAGTTTACCGGGAACTAAACCGGGACATAATCTGAAAACCGGATATTTAATAATGGGCCGAATATTAAGGCCCGTTTATATCAGACAGATAGTGATAAGCCGTGTATGAGCTGGCATATTAGACGGCACACAACAAATATAGTAAACAAAACTCATCTTCCCTTCTTCTTATTCCATTTCGATTCCATCTTCCACGAGAAAACCCTAAGCGCAAAACTCTTAGATTCCTCAGCGAGCAGATCATCTCTAACTCCGAAGCTTGTTTTCGTCAGCTCTATCTCCTCGCTGGGTAAGGTACGAGCTCGATTTAGTCTGCGTCTAAATCCTTATTCATTTTTCTTCGGAATAGATTGGATTGTTCGTCGTTTGTATTCACCGTTGGATTCCTTATGCTTTAGTTTTGGTGGTCAGTTCTCACTAATTTTTTTTTCTTCTTTTTTTTCATTTTTGTGGGCAGATCTTTGGTGTTTTGACTCAATCGATTACTTTCTTGGCTGAGAAGTTTGGGGGTAAACGCTAAGGTTCAATCTCGATGTGCTCCACTAGGATGATCCCTAATCATTAATCCTTTCTAAGTGATGCTCATATTCTCTCCTCTGTCTATGGCTTTTACTGTGATCCTTCAAAAGCTTAGTGTCTTTGGCCCTGGTTTGAATCCATCTTTCCCTTACTGCATCGCCAATCACTCCCGTTAATTTTAGTTACATAAGTCAGCCTCCTTCAGTGTCCACTCTAGTACCTGCTTTAGACAATTCTTGCGTGAGATTCACACAGAAAGATCATGTAAATCTGTGCTCTCGTAGCATAAGTGTATCCTTCTGACTGAGAGTTCTTGAGAAAGTCTTTTTTTACAATAGCCCTGCACATCCTACTTTCAAAGCTAGCTCTACCCAAGAATGCTCCAAGACCTGCCTGTTGCATTCTCGCTCCGGCGCAACTCCTTTAGACGGCGATCTCCCCGATCAAACGTCGACGACAGAGGATGGACTCCACTCCACATCAAAGCCAGAAAAGGCGATCTGAAATCCGTCAAACAGCTTCTCGACCAAGGGTTTGACGTGAACGCTCTAGCGTGGGGACCCAAATCAAAAGGAGTGACTCCCCTTCACCTCGCTGCCGAGGGAGGTCACATTGAAGTCATGGATCTGCTCCTCGAGCGTGGGGCCAACATCGACGCCAGAACGTGGGGATCCTGCGGGTGGACGCCTCTCCACGCTGCGGCCAAAGAGAGGAAGAGAGATGCTGTGAAGTTTCTGGTGGAGAACGGCGCGTTTCTGCCCGACGATATAAGTGATACGAGGTTTAACCCCCCGGTGCATTACTGTCATGGGTTGGAGTGGGCGTATGAGGAGATGAAGAAGCTTAACAGTGAGTCTTCTTCTTCGTCTGGTGGAGATACATCTTGCAGTTCAGAGAACTGATCTTTTGTTGCTGTCTTTTTGTTCTGGTTTTCTCATGTCTTGCCGTTGAGAGAAACTTGTCAGAACTCAGAAGAATGTTATGGTTTGTGTTTTGTTTTAAAGCTTGTATAACTCAAAACTGCTGGTGTGACGTTATTGCATAATAAATGATGTGTATGTGATATGTTGAAACTTTATGTTTGAGAACGAAGCCAATTTTGATTTCGGGTAACCAGTTCTTGATAAACAAATATATGAGCAAACATCAAACTAGTCTTGATCTCATCTGGGTTACGATCATTCCCAATTCCAACATGTTGATTTATTAAATGGTTTGTGTAATCATATCATATCCCAGTAAGTGGTTTTGTTAGTAATTTTGTACTTTTAAAATTAACACAATAACTCAGAAGACTGTTATGGTATAGCATCCATTATATCAAAACTGCTGGTAGGCGTGGGCGTTCAGGTATCCATTCGGGTTCGGTTCGGTTTTATTCGGGTTTCGGGTTTTCGGATTCAAAGATTTCAGTCCCATTCGGGTATTTCTAAATTTCGGTTCGGGTTCGGTTCGGTTCAAAGCTTATTATATGCTTTAAATTTATCAAAATCTATAAACAAAATAATATACTCCAATAAATTGGTTTAGTTTGAATATTTCAATAGGAAATCAATAGATATTTCAAGTATTTTTTGTGTGTTTTAGTATATTTTAGCTATATTAGACATTTAGTTTTGACTATTTGTATATATTTTCAAATATTTTATATATTTTAGATGTTTTTAATGTACATTAAATCTAAAATATTGAACCCATTCGGATATTTAATCAATTTCGGTTCGGGTTCGGCACTACCTTTTCGGATCGGATTCGGTTCGGTTTTTCGGATTCGGATTTTTTGCCCAGCCCTAACTGCTGGTATGCCATGCAGAATAAATTGTCTGCATGTGATATGTTGAATTTTTGTGTTTGAGAACAAAGTGATGTACAGCTTAATTTCGGTTAACCGGTTCTTGATTAAACAAATATGAGCGAACTAATCTTTATCTCGTCTGAGTTATTATACTTCCAAGGGTCTTCGATCAACTAAAACCAAAGTGGTTTGGATTTGATAATACTAAATAAATTGAATGTGTTGTGGAAGGTTATTCTATCTCATTCATAACTCTTTGTATTTATATAAGGGAATAAACCGTCATAAGGAATAGAATATTTCTTATGTTATGATGATAATGATAACATCAAATACTAGAGATAAATATATATATGTCAACCTAATATTTATCCTAACATTTCCCCTGATTGACATGTCTGGTTCAGGGCTTGTTAAATGCTTTGGATGTTGCCTCATTAAAACCTCTTCTGGAAAACCTAAAACCCAATGTGGTAAAAAAAGAAATCAGGACAGGAAAAAGAGTACAACACATGTAACTC
>JABAYD010027611.1:0-15346 GCA_014822095.1 Diplotaxis tenuifolia | reverse complement strand
AACGACCGAAAACTCTATTTATGTTTTTTCTAAGCCATTGTTGACGTCTAAGCTTTCTTTTATTCATTGTTCTTAGTTCTAGGAGAGAAAGGAGGAACTCCATCAGAGTCCTCCTGGAACTCCTTTGGTTTTCATATTATTTATCTATTCTATTCATCTATTCTTTCTGTCATGTCTGAGTAGATCCACCTGCTAGGTTTAGGTTTTTTAGGGTTTTGAATGAACTTTTGAATTATATAATTGCTAGGTTATCTATAGATTCTACACCAGTGTAGATTGTAATGCTAGGATCTGGAATAGTTAGAAAATCACGACAGTGTGACTAATTGTTTGTTCCTATAATCGTAGGACAGTTGAGATGCACGTGAGTGCAATCAATTAACGGAACCTGAACCCTGATGGATTAGATTATCTAGGCGCACATGAAAGTTGGTCTAGGAATTTAGTTGAACATAATCGATCAGATCTGTAAAGCTTGCCTAAGGCAGTGTCGATCGACACTAACATCATAGCCTCGATTGACGCTTGTATCGTAACATCGTTCGACACTGATACTATAGCATCGATCGATGTTTGATCCGTTTTGGCATGCGAAGCGAAAACACTGAACTTAGTCAATAGATTAGACTCACAGTGAAAGATGGTTGTCTTTTATATTAGATATCGAGTTCTAGAATCAATCCTTAACATCTACAAATTAGAGCTCTAATAACCTGAATGAAACCCTAAGTCTAGTAATCATCCTTCCATCAAACAAACTCTCTGCCAAGCTGAACAATTGCCTTGTTCACCTTGTTTTTTTGCCGGCTGCCCATCTAATCTAGATCAAGTGGTGACCCGACTAGTCGATCCTCCGGATCTGGTCTGATCGATATTGGAGAAAAGATAGCCCCTACGTCTTGCTTCCTTTGCTAATGCATCCGCTCGACCATTTCTGCTTAGCGGAATATGAGACAAACTCACATATTCAAAGTCCTCCTGCAGTCGCTGAAGCATCTCGATCTCTATTGCGAAGGCCGGTCAGTTCTCTGGTCTAGCAATATGTCCACCAGATCAGAGCATTCCGTCTCAATTCGTATCGAAAACATCCACATATTTCTCAAACATGACACCACACAAAGTAGGCCTTCCATCTCGGCATGTATAGCTAAAAGGCTCATTGGACACGCCCGTAGACCGAACCATTCAAAATCCATTTGATCCTTAAGACTCCACCCTAAGCCACTAACATTGCCATTATCGATCCATGATGCATCAATTTGGCATGTAGGGATTTGGGGGTCCCAGGGTACTCTTAAAGGGGAGGTAACTCATGATCTTCAGGATCCTCAGCAGCTTCCTCCTTCTCATACGCCTTCCTCCAACATTCTGCCTCAAGAGGCACATGTTGAAGAGTATCCATCAGGGATACCTCCCTCCCATTGAAGAGTTTGTCGTTCCTCGCCTTCCAAATGTAACAACAGATCCATGGGAAGGTAACGAATTGTGGTCTCCGAGGAGCCACTTCTTTTCTTTCCCAAAACATAAAGTTCATGTTTTAGTAAATAGATGTACAGGGGAAGTCACCCAGAATGGATGGATAGTCCGATAAAGCCCAAACCTGCAAGGCAGGGGGGCACTAAAAGGACGTGGTTGATCGACTCCACTGGGCCAGCACATCTAGGACAACTCCTATCGGTGCTAGCTTGCCACAAAAAATGCTTCATCTTGCTTGGAGTTTTTAGCTTCCAGACATGAATTTGGAGGCCTTTGAAACTTGGCCCGAGAACCACTTCATGTATATGGCTCTTCTTTTTCAATTGGAGTAGGTCATATCCGGGTTTTACTGAATAAACTCATGTCTTTGTGTGATTCCAAACATATCCATCCGGAGCAAAAGAGCGAGAAGGTTTTATCCCAAGTATCAAAGGGATATCATCCGGTTGAAAAAATTCTCGTAGACGTTGTATATCCCACTCCTTGGTATCATTCCTAATAAGGGCCTGAACAGGGAGTTGGGGGAGTCTGTAGATGATATGATCGGCAGGTCTAGGTGGTCGGGCCACTAAGTCAGGAACCCAAGGGTCGCTCCAAACTCTCGTATTACGACCCGTACTAATTGTCTTCCGTAGTCCCGATAAAAGTAAAGGTCTTTCTACCATAATACTACGCCAGCCATAGGAAGGTGAGTATGTTCGTCGATCTTCCAAAGGGGAAGTATAATTGTAGTATCTTCCTTAGGATACGTGCCAATAGTGAGTTCGGATAATGGATTAATCGCCATAACTGTTTTGCAAGAAGCGCTAGATTGAAGTCATGGAGATCTCGAAACCCTAGTCCCCCCAAATCTTTAGGGGTACAGATCTCATCCCATGCTATCCAATGCAAACCTCTGCTGTTCTGTTTTGAACTCCACCAAAGGTTATAAGTTGTGCTCCTTAGTTTCTCAGTAACGCCTTGTGGAATCAAATAGCACGTCATTGGATATGTCGGAACTGGTTGAGCCACTACTTTAATTTGAACTTCTTTTCCTCCTTTGGAAAGTAATCTCGATGACCAATTGTTCACTCGCCCATTAAGCCGATCTTGAACGTAAGAAAAAACCTTTATCTTCGAGCCAAAAATTTGTTTAGGTAAACCAAGATACATTCCCATGCCTCCTTCCATAGAAAACCCCAATACTTCTTTTATCTCTTGTTTCCGGGGATAATCCACTTTATTTCCAAAAACACATAGACAATTTTTTCGCTTTTAATCTTTTTCCTGATGCTTTCTCATAGATGTCTATAATGTCCATGATCTCCTTGCATTGGCTCACTTTCGCCTCGCAGAAGAAAATACTATCATCAGGGAAGAGGAGATGAGAGGTTCTTGGGCTCGCCTGAGCAACACGAAGGCCCACGATTTTCTTCTTCGCTTCTGCACCGTTTAGGAGCGAAACCAAAGCTTCCGTACACAAAATTAACAGAAAGGGGGAGAGGGGATCTCCTTGTCTCAACCCCCTTCTTGGTAAAATTCGCCCTTTTGGTTGTCCATTGACTAAGACTTGATATGAGACCGACGTGACACAACACATAATGAGGTCAACCAGTCTTTCATCAAAGCATCAAAGTTGCCAAGAAACTCCATTCAACTCTATCATAAGCTTTGCTCATATCTGTTTTGATGGCCATGAAATCTTCTCTACATCTCTGGTTTGTCCTCAAGGCATGAAAATTCTCTTGTGCTATCAGGATGTTATCAATAATCAACCGTTTTTCCACAAAAGCATATTTAGTCTCTGAGATCAAACGTGGAACAAGCCTCTTAAGTCTCTTACATAATAGCATAGATATAATCTTGTAGCTAACATTGCAGAGACTAGTAGGTCTGTATTCAGTCATATCACGGGGCTTCTTCTTCATTGGAATAAGACATATATTCGTCTGATTTAAGAGTGGGTCAAAACTGCCTGTCACAAAAAAGTCTTGTACAAGTCTAATAGTATCTTGCCGTGTCTCACTCCAAAACTTTAGAAACAAACTACTGGTCATGCCATCCGGTCCAGGTGCTTTGTCTGGGTTGATCTCAAAAAGGGCTTTTTTAATTTCTTGTTGCGACGGTTCCACCAAGAGTAACCTATTGTCAGCCTGAGTTACTTTCTCTGAGATAAAGTGGAGTGAAGCATCAACCTCCGTCAGTAAAGAGGTAAAGAAGATATCCCGAAAGTATTGAACAACAACATTCTCTACCTCGATTGCTCTCTCTACCAACTTCCCATGCTTGTCTTTGATACTTATTATTAGATTTTGTGCTCTGCGTTGTTTCGTAGTAGCATGGTGAAAGTCCTATCCCCATGTTTATGCCATTGATCCCTGCTCTTCTGTTCCCAAAAAGTATTCTCTTCTTGAAACGCCTTTATCAACTGTCGCCTCAAGTCTTCCAGCTCCTCTGTCGTTGAGTCTTCATCATCTTGGGCCAAATCAATCTTGGTTTTTAATTCTTCGATCAAAACAACTGAGTTTGTCGGGTTATTTTTTTCCATGTACTGATCTTATTTCGGCATGAGGTAACTTTTTGATGAAAATTCCGTACTGGAATTTCATCAAAATGTCCCCATCCCGAGTTACCGCTTCTTTGAACCCCGGTTTTCCTAACCATCTCTTATCAAATATAAAGTTCTACTTCTTGGGTCTACAAGTGGAGGATTGGATCCTCGTGAGAACTTTTCTATGGTCCGACCCCCATAGTTGCAAATATTCCACAATGCTATGGCTAAAAAGGGCGTGCCAATCCTCATTTGCCACTGCTCTGTCAAGTTTGCATTTCACTTTTCCATTCTTTCTCATTCCCACCCGTGAAAAATAATTCCCTCTATATGGAAAGTCAAGCATTCCACATTTTTCTAACATGATTCGGAAATGGAGGAAAGAACTCTCTCCCCTCTTCTCATGGTTACCTTTGAGCTCATTGAAATCTTCAGTCATGAACCATACACCACTCCGATTCGTACTCATACGTGACAAGCGTTCCCAAACTAGATCTCGATATCTAATATCGGTTCTCCATACACAAAGGTCATAAAAATCGCATGTCCTTCTAGTCTAGTTTCAATATCGATCATATGCTCGTCCGCATATAAAATTCAAACCGAGGGATCATCCATATAAAAAAAGCTAGACTTCCGCTTCGACCAACCGGGTCCACGATACAAACATGGTCATATCCAAAAGAAACTTGCACATCTTGCAAAAAAACTCCGATTGTTTTTAGTCTCCGAAAAAAATAAAAACATAGGTAAAAAACAATGAAACAACTCATGTCGGTGCTCCTTGGTCAAGGAGGCTCCCGCCCCCTGACAATTCCATGCGATTGTAATCATCCCGGGGGCTCTTGGTGGTTTGTTACTTCCCACCTTGACTGAATTTTTGTTGTTCTTCAACGCCCGTTTTGCTTTTTCACTCTCACTTTCCACTGGGCCCTTGCTTGAAGAAGTACCTTTCTCCAAAGTCGGCCCACTTTTTGTTCCTTTTGACTTGCTTAGGGCCAGGCCCAACATTAAGTTCCTTTGTTTTAGCGATACACCAGTTGCAACAGGGCTTGGGGTCCCCTTCTTCTTCCTCGTCGTCACCGGATAAGGTCTCGATTTAGGAGATGGCGTATTAGAAGAGCGAGATTCCGATCCCAATCTGTTTGTTGCTGTGGGTTGTGGACTTTTTCCGGGTGATCTTGCAGGAAGGTTCTTTCGCATCGTTGGTGCGAGCTCTTCATAAAATGTCGACTGCCTCCTCCCAATTCTGGTCGGAGCCAACGATGCCTCCTCCTGATCCAAATCGTTAATTAGCATATCATCTTCATCCATTAGATCATCATCATCATAGTTTGCCTCATTTGTCATCCAATCCTCGTCCTCAAGAAATTTTTCCGCATCAGGATCCTCAACATTCACAAACGGCTTCTCCAACTGTGAGTCAGATTGTAAATTATCATCTTGTTCAGGTGGCTCGTCTTCTTCGAGAGACTGCTCATACCAGCTCTTCTTCTTCTTTTTTTCGCAGAGAGAGTGCCCTCATCAGATACTGTCTCTAAATCTGCCATCTTTCCCTCTAGTTTTTGATCTTGAATGGACTTGGTATATAGGTTTAGCCTAAACGGCTTTTCCCTGACGTGTTTTGGAGAGAAAGAAATGTTGATTCTCTCGTGATGTGGTTTCTCCATTGCAGGTTTAACCGGCACAGATTTGAATGGGACAGTGGGATGGTCAGGTTGTTTTCCATGAGAGTTACTAGGAAGCTTCTCCTCAGCTGTAATCTTTCTTGAGCTTAAGAGCTTGCTAGATGATTTTCTTTCCTCTTCCCTTTGTATACTTGAAGCAAGGGATTCGTCATATCTTCTCTTGTTATAAGCTTCCTTTTGGTGATGCAGGTTCTCGAGTTCACGAGGATCTTGACGACGGTCTCATCGATGTTCCTCTCGAGGAGCATAACGGGAGTCAATGTGTTTCCAAACGCTGTCCCTTTTGTCTCTTTGAGAGCGGTCTCCCTGTCGCATGTCCTTCGTTGGAACCTTTGATTCATATACCTTTAAACTCCTTGAGCTCTCTCCATTCCTGTTAGTGTCCCTCATAGCCAAGGTAGCTTGATCACGAGATGAATCTTTCTCTTTAAAGAGGTGTTGTCTTTGTTCAATAGTAAGTTGAGGACATGTATCAACTTCATGGGATAGGAGACGGCAGTGGTGGCACCATCTATGGAGATTAGAGTATTCTAGGGTCACAGGAACGATCTCTCCTGAGGGTAGTTGAGCTCTGAGTTTAAACTTACGGGAGAGCTCTGCATCCACCTCTAACTCGAATTTTGCTGCTTTTGCTTCCACAATTCCTACCAGTGACACTGACCCAGAAGGTCATCTTGTGGGGAAACAAGTCTCCACCATATGGAGTCCAATGTTCCAGAGCAAAAGACCATTTATTGAAATGACAGGGCCGTTTACTCAAAACCTTTTGAAGATCTACTTCTGAGTCGAAGTCAAATTGAAACCTATGACTCCCTAGATCCACCTTCAACATCCCAAATGCTTGGTCGAGGCGGAAGGGCAATGAGTGCTTCTACACTTTTTCTTTCTTTATTGAAGAGTATACCCACCAGACTGAGTTTTAAGCGAACGATGAGCTCAGAATTATCAACATCGGGGAGGATAATCAGGTCATCTTCTTCCTCCTCCTGCGGGTATGAGGTAGTCAAGTTAAAACTTTTGTTTAGCTGAAGACATCGTCAAAGTTGGGGAGACTTGTAGATCTGGGAAAACAGAGACTTGGTGAACGAGTGGTCTATTGGGGAGTTAAAATTAAAATAGTAGCCAAACACGAGACGGGTCTCCCTTTGTAGGAGCTCGGACCTAGCAGAGGGAAGGTGACCAGGGAAAGACCAAACAAGGAAACAAACTTGAGAAAACACCCTCGTCAGAACCGAGCTAAACGCAACGATCTGAGGAGGAGTTCAACTTTTCTTGAGTAGAGGTATCGATAGCTTTGCTTTGGATTGAGCATTTCGTTGAGATGTAGATTGAAATCATGACTTCAGCCTTGTGTTACTAGGGAGAGCTCCGTTCTTGGGATAGTGAAAAAAGGTTCACAAGAAGCAGTAGAATGACTTCTAGGGGTGGTGTTTAGAAGCAGTGACAACGTCTTTTTTCTTGAGGAGGAGCTTAGTTGAGGGTAGTTTCATCTTTAGCAGACTCCACTGGAGAAAATGGCCGGAGAAGGCGGTCCCTCCGACAGGGTCGGGGGAAGAACCCGTTGAGTAAGGACCAGGGAAGTGTTGTGACCGCTGGAAATTACTAGAATTGGAAAGATTTTTAAATCTTGCAAGGCGAAGGTACGTGAGATGCAACCAAAGAGGGCAAGTCAACTTCGTAGGCACGTAAGTGCCCACCTGGTTAAAAGCTATCTTGGTTAGAGGGCCTGAAAGAGAGAATAAGCGAATACGCTTTCTCAACTGTACAACTCCTTGTTTACCTTGTTTACTGTTTTATTTACTGCATCTTTTATTTATTATTTTCTTTATATTTTATTAGCCTAGTTTAATTATATAATTATTAGATCTTATTGGTTCCCTAGCTCCTCGTGGATTCGATCCCTAAGTATTACAACTGGACCCCCTATTTTGAGAGAATAAAGTCACTCCTTCAGGTAATTTGAGTGATATCAAATTTGGCGCCGTTGCCGGGGAGCTTTGATCGCGATTAGATCTTATATACACTACAACAAATATGGTTTTTCATAGCACATCACGATAGCTCATTTTTCGTAACTTCTATGGAAAGGTAGTTGGAAGTTTGTATAACTAACTTATGGCATTATAATTATGCGATGCCCAAAAAATCAGTAAACGAAAAATTAAGGACTCACAAATCACCCTAGTTTTTACGGTTAGCGCCAACACTTAAGAAAAAAAAAGGGATTTCGCGGCCATTTCCCATTTCATAGCATTAGAAGAAAAAAAACTTATTTTTTCCCCTATCTTCTTCGTCGTCTCCCTCTCAAGCTATACTCTCTCTACCCTCTCAGAGTCGATTTATCTTGGCTCACCATTCTTAATCACTGTTTATCACCTAGGGTTTGTCTTTATTTGGCCGGCCGTCATCGTAGAGGGTCTCGCACTCCTCACCTCTGATTTCAATTCCAGATCTTCACTTAAAAGTGAGTTATTACCTTCGATAGATTCATGTGTAGTGATAATTTAGGTTTTTGATCTTTTTAATTGTTGTGATTAGTTATGTTGTCAATGTTCTCTATGACTCTCCCATGTGTTCATCTTTGTTTTCAACATCTATTAGGTTTGTCTAATCATGTAGTTTTGATAATTGATTCTGAGATTCGTACTTCTGTATTTGTAGACACTATCTTGGTCGGCTTCTTTGTCTCCGTCGTCAATGGTTACAGCTCTTTTCTAGATCAACAGTACTGTTGTAGCGAAGGTATGGGAAGAACTAAATCTCTTCTTCTTCTATTGTCTCCTTTTCCTTTCATACTACTGCAAAATGGTTTTTATGTTGTCTTGAAGTTACTTGTCGTTGTTGTTATTGACATGGAATGTCAAGTCTGTTTCTTTTAAGTTGAAATGTGTAGTTACTTAGTTCAGGTTTAGAGATTTGTCAAAGGTTTAATTTTTATCATCCTTTAAATGTTCTTTGTAACTATTACTCTACTGTGCTTTAACTTGGTTTCATATTAGAAAAGTGATTGCTTTAGGTTTTGTTTGATCTTCCATCCTTATCTTCTGTCTGGCTTACGCGCGGGTGGTTTGTTTATGTTGTTTGATTTTGGTTACGGATATTGAGGACTGCAAACAATGTTGGACAAGTCATGGGTGCATTTATGCAGGTATATACTTTACTTGTGTGTTCAGTGTATGAATTTGAAGCATTCTCGTCATTACTTTCTTTTTATTTTCGTTTGATTTAGATGAACTTAAGACTCGATTCTGCATATGAGAGAGGAGCTCGCGAATTTATTAATGATGTTAGTGCTAAGTTAGGAGTTCATGGTAAGATTGTCTGTCCATGCGCCCGATGCCGAAATCTAGATTGCCACACAAGTGAGGAGGTTGTCTCTCATTTGGTTATAAATGGAATGGATGACGCTTACAAGGTACGCACAGATTGGTTTTACCATGGAGAATTTGACTATGTTCATGTAGTGGCTGGTAAAGATAGATTGTGGAATGCTGAGATCCTTAGTTTATACGAAGCAGCAAAATTTCGAGATGAAGATTTAGCCATTAGGGGGACACAGTTAAGTGAGTCAGCTGAGGGTCAGGACAAGAAAGAAGATGAGTTTTTGGCAAAACTAGCAGAGGCGGAAACCCCATTGTATCCGACGTGTGAGAGTCATAGCAAGCTATCAACTGTAGTTTCATTGTTTAGGATTAAGTCTCAGAATGGGTGGTCAGACAAGAGCTTTGATGACTTGCTGCAAACATTGCCAAATATGTTACCTGAAGACAATGTGCTGCACACATCAACTTATGATGTCAAGAAGTTTTTGAAAACTTTTGATATGGGATACGAAAAGATTCATGCTTGCGTGAACGACTGCTGCTTATTTAGAAAGAAGCTGAAGAATGCTGAGAGTTGCCCAAAATGCAAGGCGTCTAGATGGAAGACCAACATGCACACTGGTGAATTCAGAAACGGTGTTCCACAGAAGGTTTTGAGATACTTTCCCTTAATACCTCATCTGAAAAGAATGTTCAGATCAGAGCAACTTGCAAAGGAACTGAAATGGCATTTCAATAACAAGAGCACAGATGGGAAACTGCGCCATCTAGTAGACTTTGTGACTTGGAAGTCAATGGATGACAAGTATCCGTCGTTCGCAGCGGAGGAGAGGAACTTGCGACTAGGGCTCTCAACTGATGGTTTTAATCCTTTCAGTATGAAGAACAGCCGCTACAGTTGTTGGCATGTGTTATTGGTTAATTACAACGTGGCTCCTCACCTATGTATGAAGGAGGATAACATCATGCTCAGTTTGCTGATTCTAGGACCGCATCAACCGGGTAATAGTATAGATGTTTACTTAGAACCCCTTATAGAAGATTTAAATACGCTGTGGTGCATAGGGATGTTAATTTACGATGCAGTTAGTAAGACAACCTTTACGCTTAGGGCAATGCTTCTTTGGACTATTAGTGATTTCCAAGCATATGGAAATCTTGCTGGTTGTAAAGTCAAGGGTAAAATGGGCTGTCCTATATGCGGGAAGCACACGGATAGTTTGTGGCTGAAGAATAGCAGAAAAATTGTATTTATGTGCCACATGAAGAGTTTGCCTCCCTTACATAGTTTCAGAGGAAAGAAGACTTGGTTTGATGGGAAAACTGAACATGGTACAAAGGGAAGGATACTCACAGGAAGGGATGTTTCATTTCAGCTGAGAAATTACAAGAATGATTTTGGTAATAGAAAACCGTGTGGGAAAAAGAGAGCTGCTCGAGTTGACATACCGTCTGATAATGAAGAAACATTCAATATTTTTCACATTGCCTTATTGGGAGGTATGTGCAAACTTTCAATGTAGAACATGTTTAATTGTATATAATAATTTCTGAATGATTTTATAATTTCCTTTGACATGATCAGGAGCTCCCAATGCGTCTTAACATAGACGTGATGCATGTGGAGAGGAATGTGGCTGCAAGCTTGATTGCCACAATGTTACATTGTGGCAACTCAAAGGATGGTATAAATCCTAGAAAGTCTCTTGAAAGTCTTGGTATCAGGAAGGAGTTGCATTCTAAAGATCATGGCAAAAGGACATTACTCCCAGTAGCCCCTTGGTCTTTGTCAAAGTCAGAGAAACAGACTTTCTGTAAGCGGCTCTTCGATTTTAAAGGTCCGGATGGGTATTGTTCTAATATATCTAGTTGTATATCATTATAGGAGTGCAAAGTGATGGGACTCAAATCTCACGATTACCTCGTCCTGATGCAACAACTGCTTCCTGTAGAAATTAGGGGCTTACTATCTAAAGGTCCTCGGGTAGGCATTTTTCGGTTATGCGCTTTCTTCAACCTTCTTTGCCAACGAATAATTGATATGGAAAAACTCCAGCAAATGGAAACTGAAATTGTGGAGACTCTATGCATTTATGAAAGATTTTGGCCACCTAGTTTCTTCAACATCATGCTGCACTTGTGTGTTCATCTAGGAAGAGAAGCTCGACTTGGTGGTCCTGTCCATTTTCGGTTGATGTATCCATTTGAAAGGTATGTTTCCTTATTTAAAAATATATTTTTCTTCTTCTTCAGATTGGACTAACTACCCACATGTGTTGTTCATTTTAAAACAGGTGCATGAAAGTTTTGAAAGACTATGTAAGAAACACAGCACGACTAGAGGGGTGTATAGCTGAGTCTTATCTCGCAGACGAGTGCATGAAGTTCTGCTCGGCTTTCTTGAAGACGACAACAAATATAGAAGAAAAAGATGACATAAACACAGAGTACGAGAGCCACAACATCCTTGAAGGTCGTCTTATATCAACTGGCCGCACATTCACTCTCACTGACACAGATAAGAAAATAGCTCATCTTGCTATAATACAGAACACGGCTGTAGTGGATCCATTTGTTGAGTAAGTTTCTCTCCTTACCTAGTATATTGAATTCATATGTTTAGTTTTCATATGTTTAGTTTTCATATTGTAATTTGTTGTTTTTTGTTTTTTTTTCATATTCAAGTGCTCATTTACAACATCTACAAGACTCAGATAGTAGATGTAAATAGGATGCAACTTATTTATGGCGTATGCACACTGAAAAATTCGCAGCGTGGCTAAAGCAACAGGCATGTTCTACTGTATTTGTTTTTAGTGGATTTTATTACCATGAACTTTAGCTGACATTTTTTTCAATAATTGTTAGATACCTATTGATTTAGAACATGAGGATGAGACACTGAAGTGGCTGGCTTATGGTCCTCGAAGTATAGCCAGAGCTTACACAGGCTGAATGACCAACGGTTTCATACAATTTCTGTGCATAGGCTAAGTCAGAATAGTGGGGTTTACTATGAGGCAACAGCGATGTGTAGATCTAGTGCTAGGGACACAGCGCAGGTGGTAGACGGTGTATCCTACTATGGAAGAGTAGTTGATATTATATTAGTAGATTACAATGCCTTCTACGTCCCAATATTTAGGTGTCAGTGGGCCGTTAAAGATAACAGTGTGATGGTAGAGGATGGCTTTACGCTAGTTAATTTTGATTACTGCCACATAAACTTTGCAAAGGATCCATTCATTTTAGCATCTCAAGCAAAGCAGATATTTTACTCTAGGGAAAATGATGAATCGAGGTTGTATGTAGCTATGAAGGGTCCATGTAGAAGATACAGTGATGAGAAAGGGGACGATGGGGATGCAGATGTAGGACCACTGCCGTCTGATATGAATATGAGTCTAGAAGACATTCCAGATGAGGCTGAGAATGTCAGAGATGATTGTGAAGGAATATACGTTTGATTAGTTGATTTGGCGTTCTGTGTTTTGATTGACATTTTGTTTTATTACCTATTATATGGAAATTTTATATATTTTATTTTGTTGAGTTGGTTTCTCTTTGATTTAATATTTGTTCTAACTCGAGTTTGATTGTAGGTAACCATGGGTAAAGGGAATAAGAAATCAAGGAAAAAGAAGACTGTTGTAGAAGATGTTGAGCCTGAATTCATTGCCACCATTCACCCTGATGAGACGCAGCATGAGACAAGGATTGAGGAATCACAGCCTGAAGACATCCCAATTGATGAATTCGAACGTGATAAAGAAGGTGGAGAAGAAGAACCTGACAAAAATTCCGAAGGTGATAAGGCTCGTGATGAGGGTACTGATACGGTTCAGCCACAGACTAAGAAACACAGAGGACCAACGAAGATGAAAGATATTGCAAGAGATCCTAATGCACGAATAAGAGTGGATTTCACTGGGTTTGGAGAACCATGTGGTGAAGGATAAGTTAAGTTATCTTCCTACTTAGGTCCATTGGTAAGAGAACATGTTCCTTTGGTCATAGATGATTGGAGAAAAATTGGTGACGATCGGAAGACGGTTCTATGGAAATCTGTTAAGGTAATTATATTCATGCACATTGTAATTTAATTTGGTCTTACTACTCTTATATTTTCTTGTTCTTGTAGTTACGGTTTGAACTGGATGGGGAGTACGAGAAAGCGGCAGTTATGACACAGATGGGATGCTTATGGAGGGCCTCTAAATCACGCTTGGTTAATCAGATTATTAATGCTGATAACCACGCAGAGAGAAGGAAGTTGCGACCATACAATGTTACAACGGCAGAGTGGAAAAAATTTGTTAAAGAGAAGAATAGTAAAGAGTTCAAGGTATGAACTTGTACTTAGATTCGTTTTCATATTCACCATGATAACACTTCTATATAGGCTGTTAGCGATTCATACAAGGAAAGAAGACGTCAGCAGATTCCTCACACATGTAGCCATAAAGGAATGGTTAGATTGGCATAAGATTTAGTAAGTGTTTTTTTTTGTATAATAAGATACCTCACACATGAAGTTGATATTATATTAATAGAGCCTGAACCATTATCCAGAAAAAAGAGAGCTCAAATCCCACTGAAGTGAGTAGACTGAATGTGTGGATCAAGTCATGAACTAAGAAGGATGGGACAGCAGTAAACACGGATGCTGCTGAAAAAAATAGTACTTAACTGTTTCTTTCTCTTATTCGCTTCAGAGTTTTACATTATTGGTCGACTACTTAACTCCAACTCCAACATGTTTCAGGAAAAGGCGAATGAGATTATTCAGTCTGACGATCCATGAGCATCATCAAACCCAAAAGAAGACACTCTTAGTCAGATCTTAGGACCGGACAATCCTGGACGCTTGAGGGCAATGGGTAGAGGAATGAGTGTGATCAAACTTGCTTTTTTCGAAGTGAAGAACAAGTATGTGACTGAAATGCAACATACACAAATTCAGTTGAAGCCGCAGGTCCAGGAATTACAAGAAGCTCTAGAAAAAATGTATAGTCGAGTAAGTGTGAAAGAGTAACTTTACTTTGGTTCTGTATTTTTTTGCAAAATACTAACCGAATTTTAATGTCAATTTGCAGCATCTGGACTCTGAAGTGGGTGAAAATTCAACACCAACAGTAAGTAGTAAAGAAATTGTTATTCTTGCTGAACTTGAACGGAATGTAACTATTATGTTGCTTAATTTTTATAGAGTGTAAACAAAAGGACATCGCAGCCTAAGTGTATTCTATACGATTGGTGTGACAAGGAATGCAAAGTAGCTGACGGTCGTTTTCTGTCTTCTGATACGCAAGAGTTTGTTAATAATGTACCATTGGGCCCTAACTCACTGAAGGTGGTCGTTGAAATGGCTCTTGAAACAGATGCATTTCTTTGGAGACCGGCACCAAAAATGTACACTATTGGTCAGGCTGTAGGAGGAACTGTTGCGTGGCCTCTGGATTCTGTTCTTGTTCTTGAAGAGGAATCCCCTCATAAAAGTTTTTCATTCCTCATCTCATTTACAGGGCTACGTTTCTGTTTTCTAAATCTAGTAATGTATTTCCTATGTTAGATTTATTTGTTTGACAGAGTCCAGAGACAACAGAAAAGAACAAGTGCAAACTTTTACATTGGCTAACAGATGGTGAAGAAACAGTTGCTGAAGGTCGTTGGGAGAGTCGTGATTCGAAGGCCTTGGTGGATCGCCTTCCTCTTGGACCAAATGCTGTTAAAGCGTTTGTAGATGCGGTAACCATACCTGATACATTTCTTTGGCGGCCAACTGAAAAACACTCAAACCTTCGTGATTGTTTGAAGACGTTTGTAGCATGGCCAGTAAGCAGAGTTTTGTTCGAAAATGTAATCGGAGAGTCACCAGCTACAACTTCTCCTTGTACGCACTCACAAGTACACACTCCACCAGATCCTTCTAAGATTTCAAAACCAGTTTCGAAATCTCTTCCAAGCTCTCAAAAGGTAAGCGTATTAGTAGGTTGTGGTCGTATAAGTGATCAAGTTTGTTAATGCTTACATATTTCTCTTATACAGATTGTGAAGGAAGGTCAGAAGTGCAAACTCCTGGACCTTAAACGACACCAGTTATAAAAATACGAACTTGTCATGGAACGACATGCAACGAAAGAAGGATTTCCAGTTGAGAAGAAAGTAAAATCTAGGAAACCCTTTATTCCCAAACACCTCCGGAGAGAAGTTAACAAAGTGGAACTTGATGGATTTCACAAGAGGGTTAAGAGGGCTCCAAAGGATATGCCTTTCGAGGATGCATATTATAAGTACATACTTGGTAATTTCTTCAGAGAGAGCAAAGA
>JABAYD010027607.1:489-22875 GCA_014822095.1 Diplotaxis tenuifolia | reverse complement strand
TGATTTCTTTTTTTTTTAAATCCGACGGGGGCATTTTCGTAACTTCGCAGTGAGTTAATGAAAAGAGGGCATAGGGGACTTTAGGGGGGCATAGGAGATTTGAGCTTTGACATTTGAGGGCATTGGAGGTGATGCCTCTACTTCAACCACCTGACATTTTTTTTCGCCAATCAAGCTTCAGTTGCAAAAAAAAAAATATTAAGGTTCTTGATAGAAATCGTTTTGGGGGTTTTGTATTGTCGGGTCTTTTAACTTCATATGTTGAGTCGGGTTACTGCTCTGATCCAGATCTAGGTTTGGTCGGGTTTTATTTCGTTTTGGTTTTGCTTTGTTCGGTTTATTATACGAGATTGAGGAACTGAAATTTGGTTTTCCAAAATTGTGAGTAAACCAAAGTTGGTGGAAAATAGGTTTCGAACTTTACTTTCGGGAGTAAATAGTACGAGGCCATAGTTTCGTGGACATATGGTGCTATACGATACTTCTCGTGGGAAAATAGATCGTCGACCCTTTATATAATAATCAAACTAGATTTTGACCCGCGCTTTTCAAGCGCGGAAATTTTTTATAATTAAAAATTTATATAATTAGTTTTTACCTTTATTTAAAGTATGTTTTGGTATAAAATCAATAATCCAAAATTTGTGATGATGATTGTTTTGCATTAATTTTTAGTTTCTGTTTTTTTTTATTTTTAGATTCGGTTTTAGATTTCAGTTTTTAGTTTTTAAATTTCTATTTTTGTTTTTCAGCTTTTGGTTATGATTTTTAGTTTTTAGTTCTATTGAGTTAGTTTGAACTGATATTACATACAAACAAATCTCAAATAATCGAACCTTTAATTTAAAATTGAAAAGATGACAAAAGTTTTTTTTAAAATTGCAATAGTTTATTTTGTAAATAAATTAAAACGAAAATATAACTCGTGTTTTCAACTATTGGTTTTGGTTTTTAGTTTTTAAATTTGATTTTTAGTTTTGCTTTACATTTAAAAAAAATAATCAGTAAATTATTTAATAAAAACAAAACAAATGGTATATTACGATTTCCAAAATCTATTGGTTTTATATAATTAATAGATTTTCATATTTGTTAATGAACTGTTAAGATATGAAATCTATTGGTTTCATATAATTCGTAAATTTCCATAATTCATATTTTGATGATATCTAAATATACATACAAATCGTGTTGGTTTAATATAAGCAATACAGTTCAGTCAACTATATGTCATATATTATTAAAATTGAAAAGATGACAAACTTTAAAAAAAAAATTACAATAGTTTATTTTTTAAATAAATAAAAACAAAAATATAACTTCCGTTTTCAGCTTTGGTTTTGATTTTTACTTTTAGATTTGTTTTTTGGTTTTGCTTTACATTTAATTTTAAAAGGTTCAGTAAATTATTTAATAAAGAAAAAAAAATGGTATCTTACGATTTCTAAAATCTATTGGTTTCATATAATTAATAGATTTTTATATTTGTTAAGTAACGGTTAAGACATGAAATCTATTGGTTTCATATAATTAGTAAATTTTTATAGTTCATATTTTGATGATATCTAAATATACATATTAATCATGTTGGTTTAATTTAAGTAATATATTATTTGTAATATCCTAGAAAGGGTCCAAATTTAAATGACAACTTGTATCAGTAGATAAAAGAAGAATTATGTTTTAATAGAGTAGATTTGGTGATTTTCAAAAATTACTTCGGTAAGTTTCTCTTAATTCGGCCTCTTTTGTTTTTTCAAAAATGCCCTTATAAAAGTTAATCTAATAAATTAGTTTGTTTTCAGAATTACAAAACTACTAATTGTGAGACTGTTATATTATTTACATTTTAATCTTACTAATTATTAATTCTCTCTCTATATTATTCACATTACATAAGAGTCTTACAATTAGTTTAAAAGAAATCTTAGACTAACTTTTTATTCTCTAGAAATACTGATTAATCTCGTATATAGTAAGCATGTCTATCAGTACAACTAATAATTCAGTTTGGTCCGTAACATTAGGAAAAAATATTTCCTGAGACATTGTCGGAAACGAAAGTCGTACGGTCAATTTTATTAATTGGAGGAAAAATTAAAAAAAAAAATCCTAATTTTTTTGAGGTTTCCGATTTTCTTTATAAACACATGAATATGAAAAAGAGGCAATGACTATATCAAAAGAAATTGCACTAAAGCGTTTATTGATTAAGATGAGATAAAGTTACAGAGTTCACTGAAAACTGGATGGTCGAAAATTTGTTAACAATGGAAAACAAAACAACAAAGCAGTAAAACGTTATAAGTTTCGAGCTCGTTAGTCTAGCCCCCTAGTTTATAAATTCTCCTAAAGCTAGCAGTAAATTCTCTAAACCTAATGGATCAATTTGCTCCTTGACTTAGCTCGCCCTATATAAGCTTCTAGGTTGGTTATCTTTCCTTTTCTGTCCTTGATTCGAGTTTATCTCTTGAAATTTATCTTATTTTCCATTTATCTTCTACGAAAATCAAAAAAATATTCATTGCAGTTGGGCTCATTTTCATCTAAAACTATAAGTGAACTTTTTCGCGTTTTAGATCTCGTGGACCGTCTTTCACTTTAAGCGTTTTTACAATTTTTTCAGAGAAATCACATTTCTTACCACTTTGGTTCCGCGAAATAGTAAAACCAATCATATATTCGAGATAACATTAGCGTTAAGTTAACCAGTATCATTTTATACGATTGATCCTAAGTTTTTACAAGAAGACAAATCTTTGCTATTTTCATTGGGAAACTCTAGCCGAGATGAAAAAAAGGAACAACTCGGTCAGAACCAAAGGTGAGCTCGACGAGGGGGGAAGGTCACGTCGCCCATTGGCGATGAGACATGGTCAACGAGACATGTGACTTGTATCTTCGCCCCCGAACAATTAGTCTTAGAGCTGGTCTTGTCGCCCGTGTGCGACGAGACATGAAGCATGTTTTGTCTCCCATGGGCGACGAGACTAGGACTATCTCAGTTTCTCCACGATGTTTGTATCCTCATGTATTCCTTGTTGTTCTGAAGCATATTCCTTAAGATTTTTCTTAAGTTATTTTGGACGAGTTTCTTTGGAAGATATCTTAGTAATCCTGGACGTAGATTTCAAGATTACCATTTTTAATCCCAACAGTTAGCTCTTCAGCTTGCAAGTTTTGAGTACGACTCATGCGGGCTAAGTATGTGCGTTTAATTGGAATCTACGGTCAGCAATGTTCTCCAAAATAATCGCAAAATTTTCTTCAACCTCATTTCTCCTTCACTCCACACTTCTCCAACCTTTCGATCTTTTCTTTGAAAGATATTCCAAACCAAGATGACTTTTGTTGGGGAAAAATACTCAAGTATGAAAATCCTCCAAGTTTATGCTGAGAGGAGCCATGTTTCCGACCCTTGCTGCCATCCTCCGGATAAAATGAAAGTTTTCTATTTATGGTGATTCTTCCATATTTTCAAATATGGAAGAGTTGATTTACCTAACTGACGTCTCCATGTATAATGGGATCTCATACCCTAAAATAAAAGACCAGCTAAGTCCAACTCGCCATAAGTCGAGCTGGATACACACATACAAGTCCAACTCGCCACAAGTCCAACTCGCCTGATGGCGAGTTAGACGTACCAACCACACGTCCAGTTCGCTATCGGGCAAGTTGGATCAGCTTACACTGAAATTCTATTGGGCGGCCTAGATCAATCCCACACCCTGTAACTCGCTATGCGGAACTCTCTCTTTCAAAGTCTCGATCAGACTTTCGTTTCGTCTCGTCTCGATCGGAGTTACCATTAAAATTTTACGGTAAAATTAACTAAGACTTATTTTATCGTAAGAATTTGAATCAGTCGTATAAAACAGTAACGGTTAACTTAACACCATAGTCATCTATGCTATACAATTGGTTTCCGTTCGTAAAAATCGACGTTGTACAAGAATACTATAACTGTTTATCGAATATTCACAAAAGAAGATAAATGTCGATGTTTTGGAGGATAATCATGAAGATCGAGAAAAAATAGAATATTTTCACGAGAATATAAACTCGACTGGAGGTAAAAAAAAAAAGAAAGAGACAAACCGACCTAGGAAGAGTATATAATGGATGCTAAGGCGAGAGACCAAGGGAGAAGAAAATTCTCAACAAACTTAGAACTTTAGGCAATTATCCTTCTTTTGTTATCGAATTGCGACTCAATATTTTCAAGTCTTAGATTGATAGAATTAGGAAACTCGCTGACAGTTTTTGTGGCGAAGACGTTCACCTGTTGTAACACTCATACACAGATTTGGAGTAAGATCTTAGATCTCTACTGCTTTAATATTTTTGATTCATTTACTTCGTCTATTTTTATATAATTAATCACTTGTCGTTTGGCTCAGCAAAAATCGGGACCTCGGAGAAAATTAGGGTTTTTTAGTTTTTCTCTGATTATAGAAACCGACGTTATGAATTTTTGCTTCCACAAAGCCTACATTCTTGTTCAATACACGGCCCATTACCCTTTCCTTTGTGGCTACTTAAGACTCTGGTAGGTTTACGGCCATATGATTAGGCAGTATATCAAAACGGTTTTGTTGACTGGTAGTTATAGGAAGAAATATATGAACAAACATACATGAGTCTTCGTTGAATATATATATGTGTGTTTCTCATTGCTTGTATGCGTCTCTTCTTTTAACATATAAGAATATTCACATAGTGTCTCTTGATTATGTATATATAAAATTATATGAGACATTCCAAAGAGAAAAATATCAATTAACACATCAAATTCATAACAAGAATAATTCTAGAAAAAGAATAAAAATGTTTTAGAAAAAGAAAGCTTTGAAAAACCAACAAGAATGATATTTGAATGGTGACAATAGATTGATTTTAATGTGTTTCTTTCTTGACTCTTGCATCCAATTGGAAATGGTATTGAGTCATAATCATTGCTAAACCGAACTAAAATATGTTTTTTGGTTTAACACTTCCGTATAGAAATTTCTAACACTTCTAATAATCAATCATTAAACAAAAAACAAGCACACATAAGCATTTTGAATACCCACTTGTAGTAATTACTAAACAAAGAGCTAGCATATATCAACATTATGCTTCTTAAATTTTTAAGTAGCAACTTGTTCACCTAACGTGGTACACATTAAAGACTAATCACTCAATGATATTCTAAAATACTCCCTCCGTTTCTTATTATAATCAGTAAGGAAAATTTCTTTGTTTCAAATTATAAGCAGTTTCCACATATCTAAATAGCTTTTATATTTATTGGATATAGTGTAGCCAATCAAATAATATCATTTTTTTATAATTAGTTGAATTAACAATAATACCTTTCTAATTAAATAAAGTTGGAAAGTATTAATAAACATGTTTTTAAGCAAAACTGCTTATAAAAATGAATGGAGAGAGTACAAAAATAGTGTGTAAACGCGTCAGGTGAGCAAGTGGTAGACTTGAAATTTAAAAGACTCTGCCGTATTGGACTTTAGCAGAAATAGTATTAAACTAACCTCAAATCAAATATATAAAAGACTTTCGTAGATGATAGGAACAAAAAAGCATTAAACTTTATGAAGCTTGGGAACAGACTATAATGTTCAAAGTTATCATCATACAGCTAAGATGATAGGAACCAAAAAGCATTAAATTTTATTTTGGGGAACAGCCTATAATGTTCAAAATTATCATCAGACAGCTAACTTAAATAATTTAATCAAACATTTAAAGCACACTTTTAACTTTTAATATACATAGGTCCGGGCGTTGGCGTCTTCCAATCGGGTTCGGCCTGGTTTCTCTGGGATCCGAGTTTTGTGGGTCCTAAAAATTTAGATCTAATGGACATTTGTAAAATTTCGGTTTAGGTTCATATCAGTTTTTATCGTATCCGGATCAGTTTGATTTTATAATTAAAATATCTATAGAATACATACAACTTTCCGATTAGTATCAGATCATGTCGGGTTCGGATCTTTTAAATCTGAAAAGGATACGGAATACCTAAATTTTCATCAAATTTAGTCAAAATTTTATTATATATATATCTAAAAGTTTACAAAATAGCTGAAAATAAATTATTAATAATTAAAATAAAATATTTTCATACTCTAAATTTTACATATAAAGTTTTATATTACTTGAAAATGCTACAAAAATAATAACAAAAATTACTAACAAACAAATATTTCAACTAAATCATAAAATAAAATACATAAACTATAACACAAAAAAATCATAGTTTTGGATATTCATGTTTTTAAGTCGCATATGAATCGGTTTTTACCAGGTCGAGACTATTAATGTTGGTTCTTTTCAGATATGGGTCTGTTCGGATTAGTTCATTTTTGTTCCGGTTTGTCGGGTATAAAATTTTTGGACCCAGTAATTACATACTTGTAAATTTTTGATTCAAATTTGGATATTTTCAGATCGGTTTCAGTTTGAGTACGGGTAAAATATAATGCCCAAGCCAAAAATATTTAAAACATACTTTAAGTTCTAACCCAAAGATGAAAACATAGATGACTTCTCTTTTGCGTAAGATCGTGGTGTTTTTTTTCGTTTCAATCTTTCAACAGCGACCTCCAAAAATAGCAGCCACCATAAACTGCACTCCCAAGCCAGAATATAAACTCAACTTTGTTCTCAAATCCTAAATTTGGTCGAACATGAGATTCGACTTAAAAGAAATATGCAACGTGACTCGCTGAATGCTCTTATATATTTGTATATGTTGTATAGTTTTAAGTGTTCCAAGTAGTGTTCCAAATGTGAACAAAGTTACTGATATTTGGTCAATTGAGGTTTGGATTTTGGCCAAAACAGTTTACATATTAATGCAATAACACATTTTTATGTTTATTTTGACATTAGTTGAATGGTATTCTAAACTTAGATCAAGCAATGTAGTAATCCACTATGTACTGAGTGTGTTCATTCCAAAACTAACGGCATCAGTCAATAGGGCATATCAAAAAAGAAAGAAAAAAATTATCAATCGTTAGCATATTGATTTGAATTCATGTGATAGTGATATATATATTTTGTAATTAACTTATTATCTCCCACCTATCCCTCTAAGAAGTTGATTGTTTACAGATTGTGGAATGGTTTTTGGATTTTTTTTTTTGAAAAAAAAATTTTTTTTAGACAATTAAGTTCTTAGATAGAAACCTTTTTTCAAAAAAAAAAAGTTCTTAGAGAAATAGATATCCTATGATATAGGAAAACTATTTTTTCCAAATAACCGTAGATTTTCATGGTTTTTGGCAATGTTCTAAAAATCACTAGGCGCTAACTACGCGTTCAATAGAGGATTAGCGCCTAGGCGAATTATTCAGAGCCTAGGCATTAACGAATTATTTATTTATTTTTTATATATTTTACATTTATATAAGCTATTTTAGTTTTTTGTTTAATTATAATTTTATTTTAATAAATTATTAAAATTATATATACAAAATGAAATAAATTACACACATTTGAAATTCTTTACTAATATTATTACTTAATTTAACAGATTTATACTAATTTAAATCAATTATAACCGTTTTAGAACAATATAAATCGATTTAAAATGGTTTAAACCGACTTGAGTAATATAAATCAGATTTTAAGAAAATCGTTTCGGTAATAGGAGAGTTGCCGTTTAGGCGCTTAGGCGCCGCCTAGACCGATTTTTAGAACACTGGTTTTTGGTCAAAATTTGCCTTGGTTTATCATCTTTTCCTTTTTAAATTATTATTTGTTGCTATATTTAAGCTTTCTGTCATCAATATAATTGATGAGAAATTTCCTAGGATACACTAAAATTTGTTTTGTCACAAATATAGATATTGAAATAAAAATGATTAAAATAGACTTAAATGTGCAATAAAAAGTAAATATTTATTTTACCATTGAGTTAACTAATTCTAGATTTTATTGTTTAGAATTGGGGATTGGAGATTTGGAGAAATGATTTCTAATTTTAAAAAATTAAAAAAAAACTTAAAATTTTAAAAATTAAAAATGTTATTTTAATCATTTTAGCTTTTGATGTTTATTTTTGTGATAAAAACTTAAAAGTGATTTATTTGAGAGAATTGTTCTAAATAGCTTTATGACGATTCTACAAACCAATCTGGTAATTGTTCATTCATATTACAATAAAAATAAATTAAAAGGATAACTACTATAGAAAAAAGTTTCAGTATAAATCATTTGTTTAACATATATATACATACTATGAAAATTGTTCAAACTTTCCCATAAAAAAATAATTATTTAAATTATTTTTTGTAAAATTTAAATGTTTTTAATAATCTGCTTACATAATTCATGTATTTTTACCATCTTTTAAAAAAGTATTTCTTTTGTTTTATTTATAAAATATAATTTTTAATTTTAAAATTAATTGTACTTTAAATTCCAGTTATTGAATGTTTTTGTAATATTTGAATTTCATAAAAATTTATTCAATTGTACCATATTTTACAAATATAACTAAATTTTATGTAATTTGTTCAAAATTTTAACTATTAATTTTTTTTTTTTTAAAAACCCACTACTGGAAGAGTTTGGTATAAGCTACTGAAGTTGACCCGACAATTAGATTCGGAAACGAGTGCGAATTCGTTGAACTGGTCAATAGTTGCAGCAACCAAACCAAACAATCCTATGCCTATGGCAATCACCACCTCCTCCGCTTCAGCTTCTGCTTTCACTCAAGAGCGTTACGATGTCTTTATCAACTTTCGGGGGAAAGAATTGCGTGGCAACTTCATTAGCCATCTGGTGGGAGAATTGGACAGTAGTGGAATCAACTACTACATTGACAAAGACGAGCTCCGGAGCCTACCTATTGAGGTCCTCTTCGAGAGGATCGACGCATCCAAAATCGCACTGGCCATCTTCTCAAAACATTATGGAGAATCAAACTGGTGCTTGAAAGAGCTAGCGAGGATTGTGAAGAGAGGTCAAGAAAAAAAAGTCAACGTCATCCCCATCTTCTTTAACGTGACACCTGAAGATGTGAAGAAACAGCTGGGAGATTTTGGCACCAACTTATTACGAGGAGAACGCTATGATTTACCTGAAATGGCACTGTGGAGGAAAGATTTGTATGCTGTCGTCGAATATATGGGCTTGAGTTTGTCTACTTTTAAGTAAAGACTTTGACATAATATTTGAGTATATGTAATCTAACAGAATAGCCTCACTTATTTTCCTCACGGGTATGATGACAGGGATGAAAGAGAATTGGTTGTCCAGATCATCACCGATGTCAAGAAAGTGCTGGCAACAATTCCATCAGAAAGCAGAGGAGGAGGAACCAACATGCTTTCTATGAATATCTCCACGGTGACTTCTAGTGGTGATAGTTCTTCCTCTGTCACGGTCCAACACCGTAGAGCATCTCTTCCTCCTTACGAGCCACGCCTGAAGCAATTGGAAGAGAGGTTAGATTTTGATTCTAAGGTTACTCAGACTGTTGTAATTGTTGGGATGTCAGGGATTGGCAAAACCACTCTCGCAGAAACGCACTACGAGAAGTGGCATACCAGGTATGTATATAGAAAGAAGATTCTTGGTATCCGTGAGAAGTCCAGAACCGGGGAGCCATCTTGGCTGGAGAGAGAACTTTTGGACGGTAAGAGTGTTGACAAGGCTGATATATTGAAGAAGAGGGCTTTTCTTGTTCTTGATGATGTGAGCGAAAGGAAACAAATAGAGTTTGTACTCAGTAACCTCAAAGAGATGAAGAAGGGAAGCAAGATTGTGATCACAACTCGTGACACGTCATGGATCCAAGGACTGGGCCATAATATTGATACCTATGTAGTCCCTTTATTGACCGACAGTGAAGCTCTACAACTCTTTAGCTGTCATGTCTTCAAGAACCAAGACTATACTCCCACAGAGAATTCTATTTATCTGTCAAAAAAGTTTGTGGATTATGCTGGAGGCAATCCACAAGCCCTCGAGGAAATCGGAAAGGAGCTTTGTGGCAAAGGCGAGGAGTACTGGAGAACAGAACTGGAAGAACTACCACGTTGTTGCAACGACAAGATCCGAACAGGGTTTAGAATCAGTTATGACGAGTTGAGTGATCAACAGAAAGATGTGTTTCTTGACATAGCTTGTTTCTTCAGGTCAGAGAATGAGGATTATGTAAAACCTTTATTGGCTTCTGCTGGTGAAGATGGGAGGGAAGTTTTTTCCAAAATAAAGAAAAAAGATGGGAGGGAAGTTAGAGCTCTAGCCGACAAGTTCATGATTAGCGTCTCTGCTGGCCAAATAGAGATGTCTAATCTACTGTGTTCATTAGGCAAAGAACTTGGCTTATTGCCATCTGTAGAAAACAATTTGGGAAAGAGCAGGTTGTGGGATCATGATAAAGTTATTGGGGCTCTAGTCAACAGAGAGGTAAGAATTAACTGATCCTCTAGATTTTGAGTAACACTACATTTGGTATGTTCTTTGCTAAACCTTTTGACTGTGTCTAACCTGTTAACAGGGAACAGAGAGTGTAAGAGGTATCTTCCTTGACGTGTCGAAGTTAGAAAAGGGAATATCCATAGACATAGACAACTTGACCTTGATGCCAAACCTGAGATACCTCAAAATCTTTGACTCTCGTTGTCCTAGGCAATGTGAAGCTGAGTGCAAGGTAAACTTGCCTGAAAAACTTGATTTACCGTTGAAAGAGCTCCGGTATCTCCATTGGCTGAAATTCCCATTGAAGAGACTTCCATCAGATTTCAACCCAGACAATCTTATTGACCTTAGGTTACCATACAGTAAGATTGAACGTGTTTGGAAAGTTGTGAAGGTGCGTTTCTTCCTTCCTTTTTTTTTTTGAACTACTAGATTTGATCAAGCAACCTGTTGAATTTATATGATTGGTGTTTTTCATAGGATACACCAAACTTGAAGTGGGTGGATCTAAGTTACTCGACAAAGTTGTTTGACCTGTCAGCTTTGTCCAAAGCTGGATCTCTTCAGAGACTAAATCTTGAAGGTTGCACTATGCTTAGTGAGTTGCCAGAAGATCTGAAAAATATGAAGAGTCTTGCTTTCTTGAACCTCAGAGGATGCACAAGCCTCACGTCTCTACCAGAGGAGATGGTTTTAGCATCTCTGAAAACTCTCATCCTCAGTGACTGCTCAAACTTCAATAACTTCCAGGTGATTTCTACGAATCTTGAACATCTACACTTAGATGGCACTATAATCGAGGAACTTCCTCTCACGATCCAGCACCTCACAAGACTCATTGTATTGAATCTGAAAGACTGCAAAATGCTGGAGTCTCTTCCAGATTGTCTGGACAAGCTGAATGCTCTTGAAGAACTACTACTCTCTGGTTGCTCAATGCTTAAGAGTTTACCTGTGATTAAGGAGAAAATGGAGAATCTGCAGATTCTACTTCTCGATAGGACGAAAATCAAAGAAGTACCAGAAAATTTTTTACACTGTAGAAGTATGAATATCCAACGTTCACCTCAAAGGAGTGGTCTATCCTTGTTGCGACGTCTATGCTTAAGCAGGAATGATATGATCAGCACCTTGCAATCTAGCGTTAGTGATCTTTATCATTTGAAATGGATTGATTTGAAGTATTGCAAGAATCTCATATCTATTCCAACGCTTCCACCAAATCTTCAATGCCTAGATGCGCATGCATGTATCGCACTTAAGTCAGTAGCTAGCCCGCTGGCCCGTCCTACGTCAACAGAGCAAGTCCCCTCCTCATTCATTTTCACTAACTGTGAAAAACTAGAGCATGTTGCAAAGAATGAAATAATATGTTATGCTCACACTAAAAGCCGCCTCCTGTCCGAAGCAGTGAATCGCCAAAATAAGGTAATATTCTCCCTGCTCTAGCTTCATTTTCACAGGCTAAACTTGTGTTAATAACTATACACGGTTTGCTTTTCAGGGTCTATCTTTTGAAGCTTTGGTTTCCACTTGCTTCCCCGGGAGTGAAGTTCCTGCTTGGTTTGGTCATAAGGCTTTTGGACCAGTGTTGGAGCCTGAGCTGCCTCGACACTGGAGTGAAAGTGGGCTGGTCGGAATAGCTCTATGCGCTATTGTCTCCTTTGAGGAACACAAAATTCAAAACAACAACCTCCAGGTGATGTGCATATGTGACTTCAACAACGTTAAGACATCCTCTAGCCACTTTAGTTGCCCTGTTGGAGGTTTATCCACAGGCGATGAGCTACGCACGATCACGTCTACTCATGTGATCATTGGTTACACCAATTGGTTGAATGTCAGCAAATGTCAAGAAGAGGATGGTAAGAAGGGATGTGTTCCTACTAAGGCGTCCATTATTTATAAAGTGACAGATGACAGTGGTGAGGTTACAAATTGCAAGGTGCTGAAGTGCGGTTTTAGTCTAGTTTATGAAACTGGTTCTTGGGAGGCAAGTCCGAGAGAAGGTGTAATCAGTGCGGGTTCAGATTCAAATGAAGCTCCACCAAGAAAATGATGCAGATATTCAAATCTAGGTAAAAATGCGTAACTTGGGACTATAGATTTCTCCATTTTTCTTTTCAGAATCAAAGAGGAGTAAATATTCAATTTGGTTCTGCAACGATAAGGCATAGGGTAGAGGACGAAACACATAAGTTTATGTAGAGTCACAAACGGTAGGAAAATAGTAGAGGAGGTTAAGTAAAGAAAATTAAGAGACCGATCGATGGGAGGAGGTATGCTATAATGTTAAGAGATTTTTGGATTTGTTTATCTTCTCAATCTTTTCTTCTTTTTTTTTTGCATCTTAGTTCCTGTAATTTTTCAACTATTATATTTTTGTGTAATTTTGATAGGAACATAGCATGCTAGAAGATTGATTGCACATGGAAATGTGATCACTGGTGAAGTGGTTGGTTGTTGCTGGAGAATTTGGGAATGCTGGAGCTGTTCGTGGGAATACTCTCTGGAATGCAGGAGGTCGAATGCTGGAGATGTTCGTGGGATATGGATCACATTGAGAAGTTTGAGAACTTAGCTTCGAGCATGAAGTTGAACGGTGTCTCAAATGACTATTTTTATGCAAGTTGTTCCCATACTCTCTTTCAGGGAATGCAGCGTATTGGCTCAAACAGTTGTAGCCATAAGCTTTGACTCTGGGAAGATACTAAAAATGCCTTCCTCTACAACTTCCCGGAATTAAAGGTCCGGCATGGTTCAATCACAAAGCTTCTGGAACAGTCATAAAGCAAGAGCTGCCTAGACATTGATTGGGGTGAAAGTGGGTTTGTTGGAATAGCTCTATGTGCTATATTGTCTCATTTCATGACTACAAAATCCAAAACAACAAACTCATGGTGAAATGCATATGTGACTTCAAAAATACCATCGGTACATCCTTTACTAGCTTTTTCAGCTGCGATTTTGGAGGTTTATCCGAGGCAGGCTATGAGCAACGCACAGTCAAATCTACTCATGTTTTCACTGGCTTCACTAGTTGGTTGAATATCAACAAATGTAAAGAAGTTGGCCTTAAGAAAGGGTGTGTTCCTACCAAGGCTTCCATTGAATTTAAGGTCACAGATGGTACTTGTGAGGCTGCAAATTGTGAGGTACCAAAGTGCGGTTTTAGTTTCGTTTGTGAAACTGATAATGGTTCTTGAAAGGCAAACGCTGACGCAAATCCAATGATTTATGAATCTAATGGGTACTTAATTTGGATGCAAACGCTGATGCAAGTCCAGTGATATTTGAACCTAGTACCGGTTCTTCGGATACAAACGTAGTTACAAATCCAGTGGTGGGGGGAGAAAAACAAGGTACAGGTTGATTTTTGGGTCTCTTCAGAAGAAGATGGTCTTGGAATTTATGATTACAAAAAAGTAAATGCATTAGCATTGAATGACGATAATATCAATGGTGAAGGAAACAATTTTCACCCTGAATAAATATGTCAATAGCTTCTTGATATATTTATCTTACTATGATAAGGAAAAGTGTCATTTAAATCTCGAACTTACAAAACCAAATAAATCCCGAACTATTAAATGATCCATTTAAATCCTGAATTTTTCAAAATTAGCGATTGAGAGCTTGACTGGGCTAAATTGAACCCATAAAAAGTCAACTGTTAAATGTAATTAATTTCTGTTAAGTTTTGTTACCCATAGTTTAGTAGACATTTAGAACTTAAAATCCCAAAATCTATATCATAAGAACCTTAATTTCTAAACACTTGAAAAGCTTCTCCTAGTCGTAATTACGGAACATAATGCCAATAAAAAGGGTCGTGACTCCATTAAATCTCCAAAGAGAGAAAACTAGAGTTGTATAGAATAAGAAAAGAACTCTCACACAATCCGAAAATAGAATCTTCTTGATTCTAGATTTACGGGACAGTGCGATCACGCCGTAGTGAAAGTTTGGTCAAGAGGAGATCTAGACTCTCTTCTGCTGCTACTAAGCCCCCCTCTGATGAATAACAGATTTTCTTTTTCTCTAATTTTTACAGTCAGTATTTAAGTTTACTCCCAAGACATGAAAATTAGATTTATAGTGTTACTCTCAGAGTCTCGGCTTTGTATTAGTATTGTGAGAACTAATGGTTTCATGTCGTGAATGTGTGGTTCTTTCCATGATTCCGAAATTTGCAATATGAACAAAGATATCAAAACATAAATTTCAAACTGAGTCATTAAGAAGCTAAAAAGCAGAACACATAATTATCATCACTCTCCAAATGTCTATAGTATATCTCCACAAGTTTCTTTTTTGACTCCTAAGCCATTTTTTTCAATCTCGTTCTTCAAATTCATCATCAGAATTATCTATTACTTCACAATCATTTTCATATGATTCTCATCGCCAATGGGATGTCGTTGCATGATGTCTCTACTGGATGCCGCAGGATTCCATCTTCTCCACTTAAGACGAGAAGAAGAATATTGATTCGAAGTTTCAGCAAGTGTTTTGGGATTTAGGGTTCTCATGATTGATTGGGGGCTTTAAAAATGCAAAGTATCTACTAACTAAACTGTGCGTAATAATACTTGATGGAAGTTAAACAATTTAACTGTTGACTTCCTATGGGTTTAAATTAGTCTGGTCAACTAAAGTTCAAATTTTAAATGGCTTATTTCTAAAAGTTCATGATTTAAATGGATCAGTTTAGAGTTTAGAATTTATTTGGTTTCTTTTTGTAAGTTGGGGATTTAAAAGGCAATTTTCCCTAGTATGATATTTAAAAGTTTCTTTTTTAAATATTGCAAAAGCTGTAAAATGTTTGCCTCTCCTGAAAAAAGAGTAGCTTTTTTGAGGATCTACGTCAGAACAGAAACGGCACGAATCCAAATCCAACCAGAGAATACCAGCAGTAGCTTCATAATTTCCCACCTATCAACGATATCATAACTTAGTCAAAACAACCACCATTGGTAAGGAAGAATCATATCACAAAAAAGGAAGCCATGCAAACCAAATTGGACTTATCCACTAACTAAGAGTTTCCTCTTTTGGAAGTAACAGTAGCTTGTTTTCCACAATAACATAATAGGGGGAGGGAATAAACAGAGTAAACATATAATCCGAATAAAACCAAAGGAAAATTGGACTTGTTTTCACTTGTTTCTCTAATCCATTTAAAAAATTCTAGCAAACTTAAGCTTTGGTGCCACTCAAAGCCATTCAACATAAAAGGTTTTAAAATTTAGTAATCTTAAAACCTCTCCGTGTTATACGCAGTCTTCCCTTAAGTGGAGAACACCATTGATCCAGATTCTGTTTCTCTCAGTCCTCCAATATCAAGTGGCTTAACCATCTCTATAACCTCTGTACGTTTGATTCTCGTGCAACAAGAGAGATCAAGAAGTTTGAGATTCTTGAGCTGATCAATGCGTGGGGTGCGCTCCAAAGCTGTGCAACCTTTTAGAACGATCTCCTTAAGACTACAAGCTTTCGAGAGGTCATCAACTTCAACTAGTTTCTGAGAATGACTAAGATTTATTATCTTCAACTTCGCTAGACTCTGTAAAACAAAATGAAACACAAAGTAAATCAAGAAAAGAGTTAACGATTTTTTTTTTAAAAATTGTTTACCTTGGTTCCTGTCCAGAGATACTGAAGCTGACTATAAGGCATATTGATTTCAACAAGGTGGCTCGGATCGAAATCTTGAGGCAGGGATTGCAACGGATAGTATTCCCAGTGAAGTAGTTTGAGCTCATAAGGCAGAGATTCTAGCCCCTTGGAGAGATATAGTTCTTGAGAAGGTTCAGAGCTTGAACTGTAAATCTTCAGCACCCTAAGATTATACATATTCTCAAATGCATTAGGATTAACAACAACGTTTATGTTTGTCGTGTCAAGAAATATTCCTTCAATAAATTCACTTTCCTACAAAAAAAAATATAAACAAGAAAGTCAGACTTTTAAAGAGTGTTTATATAAAAATATGAAATGTTACTCAATAGTACCTTAGGTTCATCATCTTCTAGTAATGACTTGATGCTTGACGGTTCCCACATTCTCACAATATGACTATGTTCTGTTTTGGCGATTCTCCGACCAACATCTTGTATCAAATTATGCATCTTCACCTTCTTGTTCTCTGATATCATCAGTAGAGACCGATCAACAAGACGGTCAACTCCAACGTGAGGGAAAAAACCACAACCTTCAAGAACTCTCAAGATGTAGTCTAAATGTTCATCTTTAAAGAAACAAGCGATGTCTAAAAATATGTTCCTCTCATGGTCGGTGAGCGTATCATAACTGCTTTTGAACACTTTCATAATCTCCTTTGGAGGACAACGCTTGATCTTTTCGAACTCGGCTCCCATTTCTTCGGGTTTCGTCATCTCCTTCAGCTCTCTGCCATAGGAGCAAAGAGCTGCACGATTCCCACTAGCATACTCAACGACCTTCTTTGACACTTCTACTAGATTACTATCACTTGGTTCTTCGCCTGGAAAGGCGACCTGGTTGAATAGTTGTAGACCTTCCTTCTTGTTTAAGGATGTTACCTCGTACAAACCTTCAACTTGACACTGGTAAAGAACTTGTTTATCTCGGGATGTTATGATGATCAAACTCGCTTGACCAAAACAATCATATCCTCTAAGGAAAGACTCGGCTTCCATAGGATTGCGCACATCATCAAGAACGATAAGAACTGTTTTCTTTCTTAGGTTTTCGATGAAATGGTCTTCCTTCAACTTGTATAGTCCTTTCTCCTGAAAGTTCATGTGGAAGTCTTCGATGAAGCAATGAGCTTCAAAGTCCTGAGACATTAGGTTAAAGGCTGTTTGAGCTATGGTAGTCTTGCCTACACCAGGTGCACCCCATAACCCTAGCCGGTAGATGTCATGAGATTGCTTGCGAAGCAAGCTTTCAATCCCAAGAATCCTGGAGTAAAAGCCGATCTTGCCAGTTGGATGCATCTTCTCGCGCACATCTGCAACAATTTCATCCACTAACTCCGAGTCACTGCAAGTTATTAACACATGATTATGTTCGTTATTTGATATTTCATGTATGTGCTACTAGTAGCTATATTTCATATCCTACAATGCTAGTGATAAATCGTTATTACTTCTAGGCTGGAGGCATTTTATTAGTTAGTTTTGATTCGATTTGTTATTCATTTCGATTTGAAACAAAGCAATTATTAAAAATTACGATCCGTTAAAAATGAATCAACTCACACATACTAAACAAATTTAGAATTGGATATCCATTACGTCTACTATATAAACAGAAGTGTACAAATATATATAGAATTTTAAATGTATAAATATATGTAATTAATATTTTAGCTTATAATTTTATTTAATTCATTTATAAAAGTACATATAAAAGTATTACAGTAAAAAGAAATATAAATCTTTATAAAAATTAGACTATAATTTTTCTAAAATTTTATGTTTTATAAGAAAATCAATTAGTTTTTTTTTTTTTAATTAGGGAACATGTAGTTTCACTAATTTTTACTTTTTATTTTCTATTCTATAAAAGTAATTTTTCTATTAACAATTTTATATAGTTTTTTCAAGATTTACTTCTTTTTTTTTTTGTCCGCCGCCCATCTTGTCTAGATCAAGTGGTGAACAAACGAGTCGATCTTCCGAGGAGCACCTCCGTCTGGCCTGGTCTGATCTATATGGGAGAAAGTTAGTCCTCTCTTCCTTGCTTCTTTGGCTAATGCGTCCGCGCTGCCGTTTACACTCCGCGGAATGTGGGAGATACACACATCCTCGAAGCTTGCCTTTAGTCGCTGTAGTAGCTCGATCTCCGTAGCAAAAGCCGGCCAGTCCTCTGGGTTAGTGGCCATGTCCACAAGGTCGGAACAGTCAGTTTCGACTCGACACGAGGAGATCCGCAGGTCCCTCAAACATGTAGCTGCCCAAAGTAAGGCTTCCAACTCTGCATGTAGCGCTGAACGGCTTCTTCGACACGCACGTAAACCAAACCACTCGTGGCCCATGTGGTCCTTTAAACTCCACCCTAAACCACTTACGCTGCCATGATCGACCCATGAGGCATCAATTTGGCAGGTAGGGATGCGGGGAAGCGCCGGGGGCACTATCGTGGCTTCTACATCCGAGGCAAGTGTATGTACCTCGACGTCCTCCTCGTCCTCATTCGCTTTCCTCCAACATTCTGCCTCTAAAGCCGCATGTTGGAGGGTATCGAGCGGGGAAACGACTTTCCCGTTGAAAAGTAAGTCGTTTCGCGCCTTCCAAATGAACCAACAGATCCATGGCACTGGGCCAGCACATCTGGGACAGCCCCTATGGTACCCAGGTGTCTATAGGTAAGCCCCTCCGCTGTCGCTACACAGCCCGAGATAGCTTGCCACAAGAAATGCTTCATCTTGCTTGGGGCTTCTATCCTCCACACCTGACGCTGGAGGCCTGTAATGCTCGGTTGCAGAACCAGGTCCGGTGTGGGCCTTATCTTGTTATCATGGAGTAGGTCATATCCAGTCTTTACTGAATAGACTCCAGATTTCGTATAATCCCAGATATATCCATCCGGGGCAGAGGAAACCGAGGGTCGTATCCCGAGAATCAAGGGGATATCATCTGGATGAAAATAATCTCGTAACCGCTGTATATCCCACTCCTTCGTATCATTCCTAATAAGGGCCTGAACAGGGAGTTGGGGTAGTTTGTAGACTATGTGTTCCGCCGGGTTAGGTGGTCGGGCCACTAAGTCAGGAATCCAGTTTTCGCTCCACATCCTTGTATCACGACCCGAGCCAATTCTCTTCCGAAGGCCCAAGGTAAGTAGAGGTTTCGCTGCCATAATGCTTCGCCATCCATAAGATGGTGAGTACACCGGGCGCTCTGTAAGAGGAGAGGTATCCTTATAGTACCTTCCTTTCAAAACACGGGCCAGCAACGAGTTCGGGTATTGAATTAACCTCCATAGTTGTTTCGCAAGAAGCACTAAATTGAAATCATGGAGGTCGCGGAAGCCTAGTCCCCCTAAATCCTTAGAGGCACAGATCATGTCCCATGCTATCCAATGTAAACTTCTGCTATTCTCTCTCGAGCTCCACCAAAAATTTGAGGTCGTACTCCTCATCTTATCAGTAATGCCTTGTGGAATCAGGTAGCACGACATTGGGTATGTCGGGACTGCCTGTGCCACAGCTTTAATCTGAACTTCTTTTCCTCCTTTAGAAAACAAACGCGAGGACCAATTATTAACACGTCTGTTCATTCGGTCTTGAAGGTAAGAGAAAACCTTTGTCTTAGGACCACCGATGAATTCAGGCAACCCAAGGTACATCCCCATACCTCCTTCAGCCGAGAATCCCAAGATTTCTTTAATTTCCCTTTTTCGAGCGGGGTCCACCCTATTCCCAAAGAAAACCGAGGATTTCGCTGCATTAAGTCTCTGTCCAGATGCTCTCCCGTAGGTATCAATGATATTTATAATCTCCTTGCATTGGCTAACTTCCACCTTACAGAAGAAAAGACTATCATCGGCAAAAAGTAGGTGAGAGATCCTTGGGCTCGCCTGAGCCACTCGGAGGCCTACTATCTTCTTTTCCGCTTCTGCTGCATTTAACAGCGAGATCAAGGCTTCCGTACAGAGAATGAAAAAAAAGGGGGAGAGAGGGTCCCCTTGTCTCAAGCCTCTCCTCGGGAGGATTTTCCCTCTCGGTTGCCCGTTGATTAGGACTTGATATGAGACCGACGTGACACAGCACATAATGAGGTCAACCAGTCGTGTATCAAAGCCCATCTTTAATAACAAAGTGGCCAGGAAACTCCATTCCACTCTATCGTAGGCCTTGCTCATATCCATTTTAATAGCCATGAAGTCTTTCCTACAACTCTGGTTTGATCGCAGGGCGTGGAAGTTCTCTTGTGCTATTAGGATGTTGTCCGTGATCAAACGTTTTGCTACAAAAGCCGATTGTGTATCAGAAACCAATTTTGGTAAGATCCTTTTTAGTCTCTTACATAGAAGCTTAGAAATGATCTTATAGCTAACATTGCAGAGACTAATAGGTATGTACTCAGACATATCCCTAGGTTTTTTCTTTTTAGGGATAAGGAAAATGTTTGTCCTGTTCAACGCAGGGTCGAAGCTGCCAGTGATAAAAAAGTCTTGGACAAGTCTAATAATATCTTGTCACATCTCGTTCCAGAATTTTTGAAATAACTTACTAGTCATACCATCTGGACCTGGTGCTTTGTCTGGGTTAATGTCGAAAAGAGCTCTCCGAATCTCTCGTTCCGACGGCTCCTCTAAGAATAGTCGATTATCGGTCTGAGATATTTTAGATTCAATGAAACGGAGGGAGGTGTCAACCTCTGTTGGCATAGAGGTAGAGAAGAGGTCACGAAAGTATTGAATAGCTACATTCTCCACTTCGATTTCCCTCTCTACCAATCGCCCATGCTTATCTTTTATACTAACGATACGGTTTTGCGCTCTACGTTGTTTTGTCGTGGCATGGTGAAATTTGGTGTTTCTATCCCCATGCTTATGCCACTGATCCCTGCTTTTCTGTTCCCAAAAAGTGTTTTCTTCTTTAAATGCCAAGATCAATTGTCGTTGTAGATCTTGAATCTCCTCTGTAGTTGTACCGTCGTCATCTTGGGCTAAATCAATCTTATTTTTCAGTTTTTGTATCAATACTGCGGAGTTGGTTGGACTATTCTTCTTCCATGTACTAATTTTATTCCGACATGAGGTAACTTTTTGGTGAAAATTCCGGATTGGAATTTCATCAAACTGTCTCCATCTCGAGTTTACTTGTATTGAACAAAGTGGATAAAATATTCATAAATATTTGTAAATATTCGTATTTTTCTTAAGCAAAGCTAATAATAAAATTAGATATCCAAAAAATATTAATCAAATTATAAATACTAAAAATTATTGTAGTATTTGATCCGTGTCCACTCTTAGTTACTTTTAAAACCTAGCATTGTTCATATATAATGGAACCATAATAACCCGTTGTTCACTTGAGCAATGTTTAAAATGGTTGAAATTGTTACAACATTTGAATCTAGATTACAAAATTGCCACTCTTCTTTATTTATCAACATAATATTCTAAATCGTCTGGATTTGAAAGTCTCACAGGTTCCCAGATTTAGATTTGCCTCAGCACGAAAAAACAATAAAATTCTATGTATCTCGTAACTTCTAAACTTAATGTAATGAAAATTAAGATATTTATATTTTATACCGTTTTGATTTTTATTTTTGGTGATAAAAATTATTTTTGCTAAAAATGAAATTTCAAATGATAATATGCTCAATTATTTTATTGTATATTATAATGCTCAGTTTTTAAATTTATAAAACCTTGAAAATGGTTGTTGTAAATGCAAACAAAGTCTCACATTGGAAGTTGAGACAAATAATGTCTAGTATATAAAGAGCTGTTCAACTCTGATTAATACGAGGCATTTTGAGAGGAGCCCAAAACCAAATCCTTGCGGGCTTTGTCTACGGGCCCAAAGTGGACAATATCGTACTAATCGGACAATAAGGAGTTGGACATGGGGCTTGAAAAAGCCCAACAAATGGTATCAGAGCCGGGATGACGAAGATCTGCAAGAAGACCAAAATACCCTTCAAGTTCGAACAGCTCCTCCTTCGATGGGAAGGGATGGTACGTAGCAGAGGCCAGTCAAAGATCCTGGAAACTTCGGTTGTGGGAGAGGAATCCTCAAGGTTACTTCGCGATCAAGGGTGCCGGAGACTTGTGCCGAAAGTCTCTTCCTAACGACGATACAAAAGATTAGGTGGATAAAATCCTAATGGTGCTGCAAGGATTAGGTGGTGAATGTCCTAATGGTGCTGCAAAGATTAGGTGGATAAAAAATCCTAATGGTGTAACAAGGGTTAGGTGAAGAGTCCTGTT
>JABAYD010027605.1:0-17832 GCA_014822095.1 Diplotaxis tenuifolia | reverse complement strand
TGGTAATGAGATCATTCGTAGACTTGTTGTGTGAACTTATATACAAAGTAGCAAATTGTTATGTAGTTAATTTTTTTTTAAGAAACTCAAATTAAGAATCTACCATTGTAGGTTAAAAATTAGGTGATTCTTAACTAAGTTTCTTAGCTAACATTTATTAGTTAAATAACCACAGAAGTGAACTTAAGAAACTTTATAGATTTCTAGGGATAATCATGCTCTAAGCCGGCAAGGATATCAACAAACCAAACTAAATTGTAACTATTATTTATACACGAACCACCATTAACAACCAAAATCATATTTTAGATGCACTTAAAAATCGACATCTACATATTCGTATTTCATTTATTACACCCAAATTATTTATCTTTGGCTTTCTATTCTCATTTCATCTATCTTGTGCACTGAGTAATATATGTAGAGTGAGCTTGTAGTTTACATTAACAGCTATTGTTATATACTGTCTAGAATGTGTAATGGATAAAACAAACACTAGTCCCATATATAGTGTCTTCTATACTGTTTACATTTTCTGCTTTTAATCTCTTGAACTCTTTGAAACGGAGGCACATGTTTCTTTACATTAACAGATTCAAAACCAATATCAACACAGTTCGCATAAGTGAACGTGCATTACATATTAGGCACGTTATTGACATTTAACAACTCTTTTAGAAAGCCAACGCCAAAATAAAACTGAGTATGGATGTTTACGCTTTCCCTACTCTCTTCACTTCCATCTTCTTGACCTTTAACAAAGATTTCTTTGAAGACTGACCAATGAGAAGTAAGCACCCGTGGGACCCTTCGTCAACAACGACGAGTGGTTCCCACACTCCACCACCTTCCCTTTATCCAAAACCGCGATGACATCACAATTCTGTATAGTACTAAGCCTATGCGCAATCACCACACTAGTCCTCCCAACCATCACTCGCTCAAGCGCGTCTTGAACCACACGCTCCGACTGACTATCCAAAGCACTCGTCGCTTCATCGAGCAGCAACACAGACGGGTTCTTCAAAACCGCACGCGCTATAGCAATCCTCTGTTTCTGCCCACCCGACAACAGCACCCCTCTGTCTCCACAGTTCGTGTCGTAACCGTTTGTTAACGATGTAATAAAATCATGAGCATTCGCCGCTTTAGCCACCTCTATAATCTCCGACTCGTCGATATTCTCCGACGCGCCTCCACCGTACATTATGTTCTCTCGTATGGTTCCAGCAAATAAAGCTGGCTCTTGACTAACCAAAGCTATGTGTCTACGTAACGATCTCAAATGATACGACTTTAAATCACGACCGTCGATTTTAACAGTACCTTTTAACGGGTCGTAGAACCGTTCGATCAAGGCGATGATCGTTGACTTTCCTGAACCACTTGGACCGACGATAGCTGTTGACTTTCCTTGGTCTATCTCAATAGACAAGTTTTTGAATATAGTCACGTTTGGTCGTGTCAGATAAGCGAAATCCACGTCGACAAAACTTAGCTGTCCCTTTATTTTGTCTGGAATATAACCGTTTGGACTCTCCGGGTCAATGGTCGTGGGACGGTCCAACACAGCGAACACAGACCCGACAGCATCTGAGCCTTTAGCTAGATCGGTCGTCATGCTCCCAGCGTCTGCTATAACACGTCCCGTACTCACAAATACCGAAAAAATCTCAAAGAATGCTTTTACCGTCATCTTTCCTTCATCGATGAGTTTACCACCGTACCAGAAGTTTAAAACCGACGTGCATGTTATGAGGCTTCGTGACGTGGCTAGCACGGTTCCTGCTAGCCATGATTGGCGTACGCTTTCTTTTCTTGGACCTTCTTGAACTCTTTTTAGTAGTTTTAATATACGTTCTTGTGATGAGAAAGATGTGATGGTTCTGATGTTGGAGACAGCTTCTGCTGCTAGTTTGCTACTCTCGTCTTGCGATTTGATTGATTTCTTGGATATGCTTTTGAGGAGAATGCGTTGCGCGTAGAAGCAGACTACAACAAGTGGCTGCACCGCGATCATCACGAGGGATAGTCGCCAAGAGATGACTAAACCTACTGTGCAAGCTACGACCACTGCTGATATGGTTTGTACCAACAATGCTATTCGTTCACCAACAAGCGACCTCACCTATTGTAAAACAAAAATATTTACAAGATCAAAAACTTGGTAAGAACACATGTTAATTTTGGAAGTTGCTTAAATCTCATTGCACCATTAAAATGACCAAAATGTACAAGTTGCGTTTTAAAATTAGAAAAAAAAATACATTCAGTAAATAAGGATGTTTTTCCAAAAGGAAAATGAGTATCATTGAGATGATGATATAAATACGAGTTCGATTGTAAATTATTTATTCACATAATTAATACATAAACTTTAAAACGGGTATTTGTATTAATCGTATTTTTCTTTGTTTTTTGTTCTTTTTGTGTGGTTAATTCGCGTTTGTTCACAATAAAACATTTGCAAACTAGAGTTGAAAAGACATACCACGTTAGCTTCTTTAGCAAGTCTTGAGCAAATTGCACCACTCGAGTTCTCTTTTTCATCGAACCAATTGACTTCAAAGGTCAGTATCTTCGTGAGCATCTTCTCTCGGATACGTTTGGTTAGGTATTCACCCATGTAACCAAAACTATACTGTTGAATGGTAATGGACAAGAAAGTAAAGACAGCTAGACCAACAAAGAACAAGACATAGATCCTTGTCTTCTCCTTGATCTCTTCATGACTTGTTAGGAAATACACTGACACCATTGATCCTGAAACGAATGCACTTATTGGTTGTACCCCTCCATGTAAAGCTGCACTTAAGCAGCCATATAAGGCATGTTTCCACTCTGGTCTATTCATTGCCATCAATCTCTTAAAAGATGGCACTGGCGGCTTCTTACTCTTAGAAACTGAACCAGGAAGATTCGACTCAGTGCTTGAGTTCGGTAATAAGTTAGACCCATTTTCACTAGACAGTTTTGGACCGTATTTCAAATCTTTGCTCAATATCGATAACTGACCACCTTGCACCCTTACACTAACGTCACCATCGGGTTTTTGATTATCCATTTGTTGCAAGCGGACTAGAGACGTATATTGACCATCTAAGTTCTCCATGAGCTCTTCATGTGAGCCAGCTTCTACTATGCGACCTTCATGGACTACACATATAACATCAGCATCACGAATAGTAGAGAGACGGTGAGCTATAACAATAGTTGTTCGGCCAAGAGAGGCATTGTCCAAGGCTTCTTGGACTACCCTTTCAGATTCTGAGTCCAATGCACTTGTGGCCTCATCTAGAAGAAGAATTGTTGGTGACTTGATTATTGCACGTGCGATTGCTATCCTCTGCTTCTGTCCCCCTGACATTTGCACGCCTCTCTCTCCAACCTATTTTGTAAAAAATAATCAAGATTTATTTTCTATTAAATATTAAATTCTACATCCAAAGTTGGAAGAGATATTGAATTATATAAAAAAAATTATAGACATGTGATTTGAACTGAAAGTTCATCTAACTTAATATGTCCGACTAAAACAATCAAATATTTTCTTAAATTGGAATCTAAGTTTGACAAAAAAAAATACCTGAGTTTTGTATCCATGAGGGAACTGAGAGATGAAGTTATGAGCATTTGAGGCCTTTGCAGCTTCAACCACTTCATCCATGGATGCATCCTCTTTACCAAATAATATGTTCTCCTCTATCGTTGTTGCGAAGAGAGCCGGTTCTTGGCTTACTAAACCCATTTGCAATCTCAGCCAGTTAACTTTCAACTTGTTAATGGACACACCATCCAGAAGAATCTCTCCTGCCACTGGATCATAAAACCTCTGCAAAAGCGACAAGACGGTTGATTTTCCGGACCCGCTTCCACCAACCAGAGCCACAGTTTTTCCAGATGGGACTCTCAGACAGAAGTCATCAAAGATTGGAGTTTCCGGTCTAGACGGGTACATGAACTTGACGTGCTTAAATTCGACTTCTCCTTCGATTTTCTCTAGAGTTTGTCCTTTAAGGTTGTCCGAGTCGATGTCGGGAACTCTTTGTATCATTTCCATGATCCTTTCCCCTGCTGCAAAAGCCTCTGAAAAGTATTTCAGATTCGACAAACCTCGACCAAGTGATCTGAAAGGTGTAAGAAGATACAAAACTATCAATATGGTTTCTTGTCTATCAAGACTATAAACCCTTAAACTATACTCCCTCTGTTTCATTATAAGTGTCACTTAACATCTGTAACATCTGTGCACACGGATTAAGGAAACAATTAATTTTACATATTTTCTATATAAAAACACAATTACCTATACACCTACCTTTAAAACCGAAAACGACACTTATTTTGTAACGCAAAAAATTCTCTACAATGACACTTAATATGAAACGGAGGGAGTTGTTACTTACGTGCCGCCATAGGTAATGCAAATAATGACTGCAAATATAGTACCACCTTTGGCTCCATGGTACATGACCATACGACTTCCATACCATGTCATGAACGCCCAAATGGCGTAAACGATACCAAAGCTCCCAAGTGAGATACCTTTAACTAGCCCTTGTCTCAACCCTAGTTTCACCGAGCCTTGAAGCGCTAGTGAGAATTTAGCTATCAACTTCGTCTCACTACCAAATGCATAGACTGTTCGCACCAAGGAGATGGCTTGCTCGGCGATTGAACCAGCTTCATTGTACTCTTCACGTATTTTCCTCGACATGCTGATTAGGGCCCGTCCATACATGAGTCCAGGGATCACGAGGAAAACAACGAACGGGAAGCCTACGATTGTGAGTCTCCATAGCATGATGAAAGCCACTATGTAGCTTGCAACAAAAGCAGTTGCATTCATCAAAAAGTTCGGTAACTGCATAAAATTAAAGAATAATTCAGAACCGGCTTGAAAACAAAAACATATTATAATAGAAAGTTAAAAAATAAAAAGGTTGAGACCTTTTCACTGAGAACGTCTTGGATGACGAGGCTGTCACTAGAAACACATGTGATAACATCAGAAGTGCTTGTGACGTGAAGATCAAAGTAACCTACATCTTGTCTTAACACTGCTTTTAAGTATCTCTGTCTCATTCTTGCTGCTTGTCTCTCCCCTGTTCTTGTCCAGCAATATCCTTCTGTTTTGTATTCAACCCATTCAAAATAATTAAATAAAAAATTAACGAAATAGAAATGTACCAAAATAACATCTACGTTTTATTTATTTTTCTTTGTAGGTAAAAATAAATATGGTCTAAGGAACTTACCAAGAAAACATAACACCCATGATGCACCAGCCACATAAAGCAAAGCTAGAGCATTCTGTTAATTACCCAATGTGGAAAAAGAAGGAAAAGACATTAGAACTCTTTTCATGTCAAGATCCACATCTATTTACAAAGTGGAATAAAGATCATATGTCATTATATTATATTTGGTTTTTACACCTATTCTGCCTTATCACGTATAGGGTGTGATTTGTTTGGAATTGAACTGGCTTCTACAAAAGAAGGTTTTAATTTAAAAATGATTAAGAAAGTTATAACAAATCATAAAGCCATAAATTGTTAGCTTTTAAGAAAAAAATAACTTATAAGTCAAAATAACCAAAAAAGGGCTGTAAGAAAATTTAACAAAAAACTTTGAAGGCATTGAAATTTTAAAATTATGACTGAAAAAAGTAAACGTTAAAGACTTTTAAAAAGAAGAAGTAAAAGTCTCTAATGTTTCAACCAATGGCACCCATAATTATGATCACAAGTTAAAAAAACAGAAAACAAAGAGCAAAAAGAACCTTGGAGATGGCCGTCATGAAGTTCCCATCCTGGAACGAACCGCCGAGGTCATTCAGTAGTAAGCCGGTGATGAAAAATATAATAGGAGTGATGAAGCCATCACCAACGGCTCCGACTAATCCTAGTCCCATCAACATCCAGTCCACACCGTCGGCGTGCATAAATATCGATCGTATGCTTCCCCAACTCTTCATTTTCAACGTCTCCTCTCTTCTCAACTGAGAAAAGACCAAAACGACTTCTTAACTTAAAGGAAACAACAGCTCAAAGCCTTCCTGTTTTTGGTGGATCTTCTCGTATAATGTTATTTGTTCACGTCGTCTTGGTCATTTTTTATATTAGCATTTGTGTTACACAGAAGTACCATAGACATATTAATAATATACGAAGTTTTATATATTATAACATGCGTTTTATATCAGCAACTTCCCTATTTTAAATCGTTTCTTCGCTTTAGTTTTATTTGTTTTTAACTTTGAAATTCTTTGTTTGTGTTCCGGATCTATATTCATAAGTCGTAGAATCACAAATGATTCTTTAAACAGCACCACCACTAAATGATTTCTGCTAAAATATCACTCAGGCTTTCGTGTCTCTCACATCGTACTTGTGAATTCTGACAAATTTTAAGAAACAGTTAAATGCCAGAAGAATCAATTCTAAATCTATTTTTAGTGGACAAAATCATATTTTATTAAACGTTTTATTTTCGTATTATCTTCACGTGTAGTCATCAGTCATACTATTAATTAAAGACCTATTTGAACATTTAAAAACAAACAGTGTATTTTTAATCATGACATGTTATCAATTTATCATTGACTTTAGCTGTCTTATATAACATAAGATATAATTTATAAAACATCGGCATTGTTCAGTACTGTCCACTACGATTATAATAATAGATTGCATAATACTTATATCATACATTTATTTTTGATGATGATGATACATTTTACGGCAGGATTAACGGAGTGGCTTAGGGGTAAGTTGCTTATGGAAAACTAATAAAAAAATAAGTGGGTCTCAGAATAATTTGAAGCTTCGTTGCCAAAAGCGCCAGAATAAGCCACGAATTGGAGAGTTGCTTGGCCAAATCGCGGGTCCCACTAACACGTGGCGGTCCGCGATTGGTACAATTTTTTATTTTTTAATTTATTTTTTTTAATTAGAGAAAAAAACGAAAAAGTAAAAAAAAAAAGAAAAATTAAGCAACCCAAGAGGGTTGTTGGGTTGATGATGCTCTGTGTCGGTCATCCCGTTTTTGGATTACGCTTTTTTGGATATAAATCTAAGACGTGCTTACTAAGATACTAATTATCAACCAAAACTATTTAATAATACTCAAGAATTAGAAATCAAAATTTAATAAACAACATATTAATTAATTTGAATAATATCATAAAATTAAATATTTAAACCAGCTATTTAAAATTTAAATATTTAGATATTCATTCAGATTATTTTTCCTTTTAGTATGTTTAGGTATCAATACGCGATTGAAGTTCAAATTAATAAGGTGGAAGACATTCCAAGTTCGCTTCTTAAGCTAGTCTTGATTCTGCGACTTGGGTTCTCATCTTCATCAAACGTATCAACTTCAAAGGTCAGTATCTTGGAGAGCATCTTATCTCGGATATGGGTTTTCAACACATAAGCAAAAGCTTTAATGTTGATTGATATTGATCAAGAAAGAAAACAGAGCCATACCAACAAAAAACAACAGATGGCCCTAGTTTTCATCTTGATCTCATCATGACTCATTAGGAATTACACTGACAATTAAAAAAATAAAACACACCATTGATCTTGATTTTAATATATTGTACAAAATTACTATATAAGTAGATCTTGCGAAATATCGTTGATGATCTCAAATATCTCTAAAGTCTTTGACGCACGAAGCTATATATTTGATTTGTATTTTATTCTTTTTTTTTTCTCACGATTCACGAACGTGCATGCTATTTATTATGTCTTACCGATCACGTAAGTTAACGCGTTAAATTATTTGTGTTTCGTTTCTACATTTTAAAACAATAGTTTTTCCCTGATAATACCTGGAACCAGGTTAGTTAACGCGTAAATCATTTCATTTTTCCATGTATGTTTTAAGTTTAAATACCTAAAATAAAATATATTATACAATTTGGGATATAATTTTTCATATTTGTCGAGAAATGGTACACATTTTTTTAATGATTTCATACATATCTGAAATGATTTCTGTCATGAAATCTAGTGCCGTCCCTAACTATTTTGTGGTCTAAAGTAATTTAAAATTGTGGCCTCTCAAATTTTTTACAAAATATTTAGTCAATTCTATATATTTTTTTTTTGAAACTAATCAATTTAATATCTTAACTAGTGTATGTTTTTTAATATAATAAAAAATTATATATTGTTGGTTTTTTTATAATTTTTTAATTTCATGAAAAAACAATAGGAACATATAACATATATTAACTATAATAATATGTTCACAAAATAAAGTGTCGAGTATATTTAAGCATAGTTAAGTTAGATGAAATATTTTTATAAGGAAAACATAATTATACAAGAGATCATGAGAATACATACGTATGAACAATAAATAAAACTTTCTATAAAAGCAATATCAATAATTTAAAATAAAAAGAAAATAATTTTGTTTAATCCAACAGGAAACAAGAAAAAGTCTCCTAAAATGTAATTACCTTAAAGTTTTGTACGCATTGAACCACTAAACACGTTGATTGACATATTACTTTGCTTACTTGAGTAATATGGAAGCAATAATGTGGCCTGTGTAATCATTTTTTTTCAAATGTGGCCTGAATCTAATGCTTCTCTTGCCTTATACGCGGGAGGGGACTGATGAAATCCTTCATACCTCAATGTTTTCGCGTCTCCCACGTCGTCACTACTGACTGATGGAGTATCTTTGAAAATAATCAATTGAATGCTAAAATAACTATATCGTCTATATTTATTTACTGGAACGTTTTTGGAGACGACAAATAACTGTCTTCACATATACTAATCAGTCATCTATTATATAAAAGAGTGTAATCTCTCCTCTAAAGCCAGCCACGTCGGTACCTTCTCATTGAGTTGATTACTTACTTTAATTGCACTTTGGCTCTTTGTTAATTTACTTAGTTTAACGTATGACTGGAAGTTTTGGTTATTAAGGAAGTGAGGAGAAGCTTTTATTGATGGGGGGAGAGCGGAGACAATGGAGGAAAAAGAGGGAGAGGTTGATAAAAAAGAAGATAGAATGGATGTGAAGGTTGAAAAGGTGGAAGCAAGAGTTGGAAGAGAGAAGGAGGAGAATGATGAAGTGATGGAAGAAAATAACAATCAGGATGAGGAGATACAAGATACTGATTTGAAATCTGAGAGTTCTGTTTCTAATTCAGATGAAGAGGAAATAGAACCCAAACTCTAACATCCACCGCATGTTAGTGACCAACTCGTAAAGCCTAGACATAACTTCAGGTAATTAAGGTTCTTCTTTAATTTCTACAACCCACCTTCTCACTTTACATTACATTTAATTTTTTTTCCTCTCCATTCTTTAAATTTCAGAGATTCTGCACTAAAATAGTCCAAAAGCATATAATGATGGATTGGTTTGAGAGATAAGTGGTTTTGCCGAGAAAGAAGGTAGGGACGATAACAGTTGGGTTTATGTTTTGATCGTACTTGGTTTTGTTTAAATTTTTTGTTTCTGGAGGTTTCAAATAAAGAAGCTTATTAGCAACATGGACAAGAAGATCACTTGAGATTAGTTTTATTCAAGTTTTCCTCTTTCCAGTTATGTTTTCACCACTTTATTTTTTATTTTGTAAAAAGAGAAAATCATGTAGTGTTGTTATGAATCAGAAACTATACATCCTCACATTGTATGTCTAGCATAAAAAAGGGTAGGTGGAAGAAGAAAGGAAATAATTGAGCTCTAACTCTCTCTCTTTCTTTGTCTCCTGGCTTTTGCTTTGGCTCTTTTGCTCTCCCTCTCTACTTTCTTCTTTTTTTCTCCTGCAGCTTCCCCATGGATAAAGTTAAACTCTCCGAAAACTCCAGCATCATGTTTGTTCTGGAAATGTCTTTAGAATCAAGGGCTCTAAGCTTCTGTGGTTGCTCAATGTTTGCTTCATGTAAAGAATGACAAAGAAAGGCAAAAAAGTCTTCAGAGCTTTGTGCCAAACTAAGAAAGCTGATGCTTACACAGATTCAATACCAATGTTCTATTAAACCACTGAAACAGTAGGATTGCAGCAATGAGACTATAAATCTTATGTGGAAGTCATGGACAAATGTAACAGATTCTCAACATAAATTTATGGCTTCACATTCATGTATGTAGAAATCATTTTGTTTCCCAAACTTCATCAGCATAAATTCAATATAGAGAATATTCAAGAAGCTATGAAAGCTAAAAGGTCAAAAAATTCAACGAGAGTTTATTTATTCTCATTACCCAACCTTCGATGTTGATTTTGGTGATGCTACCATGCTGGTTCACTAATAGACTAAAAAGATTAAAACCGTAAGATATGTAATTACTTCTTTTTTTTTGCTGAAAGTGTAAATAGATATGTAATTACCTTTATTTTATCGAGAAACACTTCAAACAAAATCATTTTTTTCATTATTATACACATACATGTTTGTTAAGAAGTACAGAAGCTGGATCGCCTTGGACTTCTAAACATGTAGCTTCCGTTAGTGTTCATCATCGTTTGCGAGTTTTCATTAGGTCTAATATCAATGGAGATTCTGAAAGTCTCAAATAAAATGTATGTCGATTTGCTTCAATTCGTTATCGGTTATTCTTTTCATAGGCGTTACAAGTTGCATTGATTCAATATTATTGATGAAATTTTTTCATGATAAATAAATAAATATTATTTTCATGATATAATAAGTGGCCAAAGATATTATATGCAAATAAATTTATTTACGTCATGAATTCCAAAAAATGTAAATTTGATAATAATTTGGAAAGAAAATGTATATACTACGAAAATCAAGAAGAACATTTTTCCCTTGAATTATCTCAACCATCGGATTAAATTCAACGAGATTGAATTTCATTATTCTAACATCAAAACATTAATTTTAGTCAAAAACTTTGAAAAAATAAAAAACGTAGTCATGATAATAATAATTCAAGCCACATATATAATCAAATATTTCCAAATAAAAACATTTGTTAAATCAAATACACTTACTTTCCGTACAAAGGGCATACCAACCCGAATGTTAGTTATAAATAAATGTAATTTGTTTGACTTGCGAATTTCTAGAAAATTGAACTCAAACAAAAAAGTGTTAGGGCTATACATTATGTTTCAGTATTCTAGAGCGATCTTTTGAATATAACCTAGACAAGAATAATATAAAATAGTATCATTTATTACGCTCTGCCTACAAAGCTCTATGAAGGATTGTTGATCATGTCTCTTTAAACATACGATTAAGTTAAAACAATGTATTTTTTCTTTGCTTTTTATTTCAACCGTAACACATAGATGATTTAAAATATACTAAAACTGTTATCGATGACTTTAAAAGTCAGTGTATGATATTAAATGAGAAATGTTTTATTTAATCTATACAAGAATTAATATTCAGAAAAAAGTAAATCACTTTTACATCGAATATGAAATTAAATGTTTTTAAAGGAAACAACATAAAGACCATTTGAGTCCTTCACAACATATCAAAGACCATTTAACTCTTTAATATAAAATAACAACCGTAGACTAGCAAACTACATCTTACTACATATAATCTTTTTTCACCTAAAAACTTTCTAAAAAATAAAAATAATTACTATATGCATCTCCGGCAAATGTCAACTTAAAGAAAAAACACAAAATAATACAAAAAATAGTAATCTAAGTCATATGTAAAGTGTAACCTGCTTGTAGGGCGGACCGACCCTAGTAAAGCATATTTTGAAGTCCTTGCTAATTTAAATAACATTTAGCACAAACTCACTAGCCATGGATTTCAGAAAGAGAATTCACCAATTTGTGGCCATTAGGTGGATATTTATTTTCAAATTGCAACGATAAAGTATTGACAAATCCATAACTATTACAAAAACTTTTGTAGTGAATTAACTTTATAAGAATTTGGAAGGTCAAGAAATAGATATTGACTAGGTTTACTCTAGATAACAAGAGATTAGTCTCTTCATCGTTGAATTATTAGAGTTAGGTGGTTGCTGGTCACTGTGTCTTATGGACTTCCCTTTAGTTTTCAACAGAGAAGAGAAGAAGACAGGGTGAAGTAAGCGCTTATGGGAAATCTTTGATGGCAAAGATGTTCGGGATTCCATTGATTGTTATAGATCCGTTTATTTGATTATTATAGAAATCAAATTTGCTTTGAATAAATTTTACATTCATCGGAAAAAAAATGTTAGCGATTATATGATCTTGAGGTATTATAATTTTATGTATAACTGTATATATCATCTTGTACTACTTCCTGCTACCAAGTTAGAAAGATGCATAGTTCAATAAGATTCTAAAATTGGATTTGTGGACTGTTTATTGTATATAAACAGAAGTGTATATGCTAGGAGTCTTCCCTTGTGTCTTTGGTCATGGAAGAGTGACAAAAAAAAACTTTCACTAATGTTTTCTTTTGAGGACAAAAGGTAAGGGAAAAACTAGAATCTGTATCAGGATAAAGAGATTTTTTCTCTAGAAGAATCTTACTTTAGGGGCTGCTTCTCGATACAGTCAAAATCAAACTGAGAAAAGGAAACTAAAGAATGCAAGAAAAAGAGAGAAGATAGGTTTTGCATCCATGCTCACTCCTTTTGTGTTTTCACTTCGTCAGATTCCCAAAGTTCAGAAGAACCCAAAGATGTGATTCTAAAGTTGTTCAAGGACAAGCCTTTTAATAAGACACAAAATCATGGAGTTTCTTAGTTGGATAGTGTAGATATATTACGAGGCAAAGATTATAGTAGCAATCAGTTAGTATTGGAAAACAGAATTACTTTAGTTAATGGTTTTCTTTAGCAGAGGAAAAACATGAGAGTCTGATGAAGACATGCGCCTATAATTAATACAAATGTAATTACAAAACCCTATAAAGCCCTTAAAAGTCTATAATATCTGCCTCAATCTTCTCACCTTCACTAAGGATTTCAAATTTCACATGATCCTAAAATAAAAGAGAGCTAAACTTCACCTTCCAAAATATACAAAGCAAGAAGAGGCTTCAACCTTCCAACACAGAGCAAGGCTTCACAAGCTATTGAGTCCATTAGCATAAATCTGAATCTGAAAGTATGGATTGCACTCTTAGTAAAATGTATCTTCTTGACGTGGAAACGCAAATTGAGAGGTTGCGTAGATCACCAAGTGTCTGGAAATAAACAAAGCCCACATGAGATAAAACATCATGGTTACATGTAATATCTAACAAAGGTTTGCATACCATGCACGTCGTATATATTAGAGCTATATCATACTCGTGTTGGCCGTCTCGAAGTTTTTGCTTTCCTGAAAATAGTTTGGAAATAAAAGCTCAGTAAAGTTGAGTTCTCTCTCTGCAGTAGAACTTTAACTAAAGTGGTCAAGAACTACACAAGTGACTTTAGTTCTTTTAAAGCATAGAAATTAGATAAAGAAAAAGATTTTTATTTAAACATGATAACGTTATCTACTTTCAAAAAGACAAGTGACACTGAAAAGAAGGAAGGAACAAGAATTCTCCATGCTAATTTCATACTCCATCCGTTTCATATTAAATATTATTTTAGAGAAATTTGTTCGTTACAAAATAAATGTCGTTTTCGATTTTCAATGCAAAATTTATAAACTTTATTATGTATTCTATTTTTTGGTTGATATATGAATAGATGTATAGATAATTGTGTTTTTATATGAAAAATATATAAAATTAATTGTTTTATTAATCTGTGTGTACAAACCTAAAATGACACTTATAATGAAACACATGGAGTTATCTTCTTAGAAACCATTGATTATTGGTATTTGTGTAAAGTTCAATAAAAAAAACTTGAATCAAAGCACACACTAATGATCTAAGACTACTTTTGTATAAACTTGCTGAAACCAACTTCAAGACAAGGCTTGATCTCAGATAGCAAACTCAAAGAAGGGAGGGTTAAAGTTCAAAACATGAGAGAAGATGAGAACCTGTTGTGTATAGGATCAGGCCCATTTGGAACTTTTCGCTTGCTCGCATGAAACAGATTCACATCCTTACCACTGAACCGCACAGCCTTGACGTTTTCTGTTGATGGAACACTTGTTGCAGAGTTTGCTAAGATACCGACAAGAAGAAACACAATAATAACCAGATACACAACAACTCCAACCAAAGCTCTAATGCCATTTCCACCCATACTGCAGCTTATGCCCCTACAACTTTCTGTTTAACGTAAAAAACTGACTAACCAAACCCAAGAATAGACTCAGAAGAACATCCATGATGTTGGTGAAGTGAATCTCACATAAATAGTGAGAGAGCGAGAGAGAGAGAGATCTTTGGACAGAAGAAGCTAAAGAAAGGGGAAAGCAAAGAGGGAAGCAAAAAAAAAAGCACTTAAGTTGGGTTTTATATACCTTGGAAGACAAAACCGTGATTGGCCCTAATTTTAAGTTGAAGTACACCAAGCAACAGTACACCTTTATGTAACATATGGGCCCATTAAGCACCTTTTTCTTTGCTTGATTTGTGAATTTTCATGGAGCAAACCATGGGGACCTCACAAGCTCCTTTTCCTTTAACTACATATATTTTAAGCCATTTAAAAGGATAGGACAGTGTACCTTTCGTAACTGAGTATTAGCAAGCCTACTAGACTTTCCATACCACTATCTTAAATCGCTTGGATGTTTCCTTTAAACAATAAGAAACTAATATAAGATTGTATCACTGCATAAGAAAATAATAAACCAGTGAAAAGGAGCTCAAGCTACAATTTTCTTTTTTATTAAGCATTCCTTCCCTACAAAGATAAACCAAACACTTATAAGAGTACTTATTACTAGACAATATCTCAAAGCAAATGGCATGATAAACTTAAACTATAAACAAGAAAACAAGAATTAGAAACCTATCCAAGTTGTAAAGAAAAGAATCCATATCTGATAGACAGCTAGAGGAGATAGAGTCAGTTTGTTTCCATGACACAAGCAAGCTTCCTTTGTAGCCTTGGTGGGAAAGAGAAGCTTGCCTTATACATAGTAAAGCCAAAGCTTAAAGAGACCTGTCCCTACAATTTTCTTACTATATATCTGTTTCCCCTGTACTATTTACAGATCTATCACATGGTCAGGATGTGTGTCCTTCTAGTATTGATTCTTACAGTGATTCTGTGAGCAAATGCGTCTCAATGTTCCCTCTAGAGATTTCAAATTGTATGATGTATGGAAGAGTTGGTGACTAAGTAAAGTCACTTTCAAGAAGATTTTCTTTAAAGTTGGACGAAATGCTTAGGATGGTTACTCATGTTTATCACACATGCATGTGTAAATTATGTGTAACAAGTTTTTCTCTCAGACTTAAGGACATCAAAAGAGGCCATATGTAATGGAACAGAGGAGAAAACTCTTAACTGGCATCATATCTCAATATGGGTACAACTGTATTTATGTTTCACATTCACAGGGCGTCACCGAGTTTAGAATTATTATGTCTGCAACTTGTTTCTATCTTAGCAAACAAAATGGTTATTGATGGATAAAAAGAAGAACCTAATAATCTAAATCATTCAAGAATTGAGGAAACTGTGACAGCATCGCTTGGTCCACAACAGAGTTCGCGGGATGACATGTCGCCGAGGCCTTGAAAGCAATCTTCTGTTCTCAAGTATCCAATAAACTTGGCTTGTATTAAGTTTTTGCTCAAACTTGAACCATAAGCAAACATAACAGAACAAGAAACCAGAAGCTCATTGAAAAGATAAGTAACATAGCATCATCATTATCTTTTTTAGTATCTCTCTGAACTATTTTCTTCTATTAACGAAAGGTTTTGCTACCATGAATGGCGAAAACCAGTTTTTCGCTATACAAAAATCTTTAATCCTTTAGTTAAGAGCTTTGATTATACTTTATTCTCAAGATGAGCAAGCTTTGCAACTCTTTCTGCAATAACCATGGTCAGTTTCTGAACCAACCATGTACGATGGATTCTTCTCGCATTCACCTGCCTTTGCCCATTTAGAGCAGTTCTCATTCTCGTCCACACACCCAGTGGTCTTCTCAGTCCGTCTGTCAAACGACTTAACATGAATCCATCTTGTTGCTGACCATTTCTCTCCTTCAACCACTGGACAGCTTCCATGTAAGCTGCTTGGATCTGTTGTTGCGTTGAGATGAAGATTGAAGAAGAGTAATGCGTCCCCTTTCATCGGTTTCACTGCCAAGAAAATAAATATATTTAGACAGTGCAATGTACTATCTGGAAAGATAGAATCATACTACTACTTAAGCCTGGGCGTTTTTAACCAAACCCAAAATCCAAAACCAATCCAAAAAACCGAAATCTGAACCATTTTTGAAAAAATTCAGAACAGGGCTTAAGAGCTATGTACTTTCGAGTTCGGGTACAATCCGAACTAAGATCCAAAAATATCCGAAATTAGTTGATTTTTTATTTTACATATGGTAAGGTAATTTAGATATTTTAGAATAATTTAGAGATTTTTGTCATTTTTTTTCTGTTACTTCGAATACTTTTATCTAGTTTAGGTGGTTTAACTTAGGACTCATATATAACTAGATTTTTGAATAAGTTATATATTTTGAGTATTTTCTATTTTGGTCAATATCATTAGTTTCTCTATCAGTTTTTTTGTGCGATTTCAGACATTGATTATACCCTATCTGAACCGAATTCAGAAGGAATTGAACCATACCGATCCAAAAATTAGTAGTGCAACTTGTGCATATATGTATCAAACTATATACAATTGCTTTTACCTGCATAACCTTGTTTAGCACATTCTGTCCAGGTATCATCTTTTGGTTGATTAGTTGCACCCTTTAAGAATGTTGTAATCAAACTCAAATGAGACCCAACTCAAGAAATGAAATACAAGTATGGAACAGGAAGTGGTATAATGTGATTACCTTCCACATGGGAAACACAGTTTCTCCTCCTTTTTTGACGTTGGACAAGTACATCAATACAGTGGCGATCCTATGACCACCAAGCTGTAGGTTTACCTCGTCGTGGAAGTAATCGAAATGCGGTTCATACTTTTGACCACTCTCATAGTGTAGTATTTGCATGGATTCTCCATTTTCTAATTAGCAAAACAAAACACAAGAAGAAGAAATTAGTAGTTATCTGCCGCAAAGCAAACTATATATATATATATGTCTTGTAGAATACCCTCAGGAAGAAAGGTCCATGCGGCAAGTCTTGACTCAACATTAGCTACTATCTCATCCTGCACATACATTCAAAATGGCACCATTCAAGTCTTCAAGCTTTAGGCTCACACTATCACATAAAACACTTAAGAGTATCCTGATTTGTATCCAAGCTACTTTTTCTAACCGCAAAAGAAGCAGAATCCTACGTTGTTACATTCTAAACTACATTACATCTTAGCACTACGGCACAATCAAATCAATGTAACAGGTCATTCAAGGAGCTTCACAGAACAGAGCACATGTTCTGAACTTTTACAAGATGGATCATATACATAACACACTGAAACTCACCTGTTTTTTGGAAAGAAACATGCCAGAGCTTGTACGTACTTCACTCTCTACACTCTCACCAGAATCATTATCCGCCACCATAGACTTCTCAAGCTTCCCTTTCGCCTAAACACACACACAAAAGTTTCTCAATTGCAGACAAATCAAAAATCTTTTTTTTTTTGTAATCTTACCAGTTTGATAAAATGATCACATTCCTCATCTGAGAGAAACCCTTTGTATAAAAACACCCTGTAGACAAAAAAAAACCATAAAGTCACAACCTTTACCATCAAAGTTCAGATTTTTATTAAATGACAAACAAACCTAGGAGTCCAAGAGAGCTGAGTGAC
>JABAYD010027578.1:0-12232 GCA_014822095.1 Diplotaxis tenuifolia | reverse complement strand
AAACGAAGGAGCTAGTAGCTCTAATACTACACAACAGAACAAAGCACCAGCTTTTGTAATCACGAAATCCATGGTTCAACTAGAGTCTCACCAAACCTTCCAAATCGGCTATTTCGGGGACACCAACGATCGAGGTTCAGTCCAAATCAAATATCTCCACAACCAGAAGGACGTTCAACATGAAACAAATTTTCGTGGATTCTACACTCATTATGGAGTCCAGAAAAATTTGAATCATATCAAAACCTATCCGGACCAGAAATATATGAACTTTACAAACTGGAGGTTCTCCATCACATCCGGTTGTGAGTATCAGCCCTTTGAAGTTGATTTCAGTCCGACCATGAAGCGGCCTCTTCCAGAATCAAACATGAGGTTAGAGAAGGGTTTATTATCTTTCCAGGAAGTCCGAAATCAAAAGATTTGGTTCAGGAAATACCAAGATGCAATCAATTTCCTTAAATTGGTTAAACTGACATTTTTTTATGGAAAGTTGCCAACCACTCCAATTTGGCTCGAACCAAACTTTTCTGTGGAAGCTAGGAGATCATCCTAACCATCCAGATGACATCCATGACGTCCTTTCCTGCACCAGCACCCAGAGGATCAGACGAATCTTCATTTACTTCACCTTAATTTATTTGGAGTCTCAAGCATTAAAATTCCAACAGCTCTTTTTTCTTTAGTTTATGCACGACATCAGCTCCTTCCAACCCATAAAGAAGATTCTCAGGAAGCTGACTTACCCCCTCAAACCGTCCAGATACAAGGAGAACTTCATCGACATTTATTTGGACAAGATTCTCATCATTAAGCCTCGCAAACATGGACCATTCAAGATTTTGTGGAAGTTAAATGATAATGCTTATATGGTGGCACTTTCAGAAGACATGAACATTTCTAAATTTTTCAATGTGGGCTGACATCTATCAGTACCATGCTGATGGTGTTCTATGTCCAGAAGAGAACTTGGGTCGAGTTCTTTGGAGGTGGAGGAGACTGATGTAGGAGAAACTTAGACTTATGGATATCTAGAAGTTTTTCTAATATATTTTTATCTAGAAGTTTTCCTAATTATTATTATTTAGAAATTTTCCTTTTTATGATTTAGGATCTCTCTATATAAGAGGGTTTTATGTATTATGTTTTGGACACAATCTTATTTTCTTATTAGTAGAAGTTTTAAGCTTTTCTAGTGGATTCCAGAGCTTTATCATTCAAGTTCTTGCTTGAGAGCTTGATTTTATCTTAGGGTTAGTGTTTGCTAACCTTTGTGATTTCCGACTGCATCACTACTTTGCAGGAACACCTGGTTTGTTTGCAGACATTCGCAGCCAAAACTTATGTTCATGTTTGGATGTTAAGTAGTTTGATTTATGCTAGAGCAATTAGGACCGAGGGGTCGCGTATATAGATCTTAGTCGATTTTTGACAAGTTTAGATTATACGTTGAATGTTTTAGCTTGGCGTGAAGGTTGTACTCAGCCGCATAGTCGAGGACATAGTTGATAAAAGATTAGACCCTGCCACTTTCGTGCTAACAACAAGGTTAAGTCGGTTAGGATCGTCCTGAAACGAGATGCTGTAGCCTAGCGTTTAGACAAATCTTAACAACAAGGTTAAGTTTGGCAGAGGCTTTCTAAACGCATGATTGCGATTAAAGATGCTGTATAGTCCATGAGATTATTTTCCAAATGGTTTCGATCAGTTCCTAGCATTTAGACAAATCTTAGATTATCGTTTGCTTTTGGGATGATCGACAATCTGGGTCGATTAAAGACCATGGTGGATTGATGATGACTTAGAGTATGTCAATTTTACAAAAATATCTAGGAACGAGACGGTTGTAAGACTACGTTCGTGTCTTTGGTTCCTTCTTTCTTTAGGAAATTAGATGAGTACGCTCGAATGTGTGGCGATCGTTTCTCAGTTGTACGAGAGACTAGATCGGTTTTTGAGATATGTTTGAATAGTTAGAGAACAATAGATCGAGATAGAAAAAATCACCTACGACTTGGCTTGCTAGACTATCCACCTAAATTTTAAGTTCCCTAGGTTTTACGGCAGTTTCCAAGACGTTTTCATTCCTTTCCTACGAAAAATTAGAAGTCTAACATAATTTTCAAATCAGACATACCTTAGTCTCATCGATGATTTGGGACTGCTACTTCTTCATTCTTCGTCTTTTTACTGACTAGGCGTGCTTCTTACCTTGTTGAAAAATCCATCACACATTTAAGATTAGATGTTTTCGACTTTGAGTGGCAGAATTTTGTAAAACCGGATTGCGTTTAGAGAGTTCAAATCTCTCGCATAGTATTGGCAACTTTGGTGTTGAGCGAACCGTTGCCGTTTTTAGACGATCAATTCAAACTTATACGAGAAAGCAAGTCTTTGCGGTTTTTATTGTAAAGACCCAATGGTTACTCCATTTGGGACGAAATGAAAAAAAATGTTATTATCGTTTGGAGTACGATCAGGCTTGGCCACCTTGCTATGGTGGTGAGTTGAGTGGAAAGGTCCATCAGGACAAAGTCGGCGCCTCGAGGGCAAGGAGAAAGGGCCGACCAGCTCGCCGATCGGCGAGCTGGTTGGGCTTAGCCAGCTCGCCGATCGGCGAGCTGGTTGTGCTTGGCCAGCTCGCCGGTCGCGAGCTGGTTGGCCTTGACCAGCTCGCTGGTAGGCGAGCTGGACCCTCGGGGCAAATTCAGCGCCTCGAGGGCAAGGAGAAAGGGCCGACCAGCTCGCCGATCGGAGAGCTGGTTGTGCTTGGCCAGTTTGTCGATCGGCAAGCTGGTTGTGCTTGGCCACCTCGCGGGTCGTCGAGCTAGTTGGGCTTAGCCAGCTCACCGGTTGGCGAGCTGAACCCTCGGTGTGATAACCCGCCCTTCGGGATAAAATGGTCGATATCAACAAACTCAGAGTTTGGAGCCAAGCTTTTGGGAATCGAAGAATGATGAAGAATGTTAAGTTTTGATCATTTCAAACTTAACATGATTGAGAGAAAATAGAATATTGGTCGAGCATCAACTTGGAAGCCGAACCGCAGGCTATAAAGATCGATTGAGAGTTTTGAAGTTTGAGGTCGTCGTAGAATGGATCTTGAGTGAACCATGAGTCAAAGTAAGTTTCTGTACCATTATTAGAAGTTTCTTAGATTGATCAGACGAAGATTTTGGAAGCATCACGTTTTTTGAAGTACGACGGTTTAGAATCTCGACGTTTCAGAAACCCGACGTTTCAGAAACCCTACGTTTCTTAGCCACGAAGTTTTCCATGAAACTTCGTACCTATCACCGGAAATTATTTCTGAGACATTATAAGACAGAAGCAGGACAGGAAGTAAGCACGACGGGATCGAAGCACGATGGGAAAACCCGAAGGTTGCCGAAAACCCTAATTTTGTATTACCTAAATTTGTCAAGGAAGCCAGAGGCTCGGGAAATATTTTTCATCAATGTCAGAAAGATTATGGAGTTATTCATACCATCAGAACGGGAGCGGAAAAATATTTGGAATTGATCTCCGGCAGAAAATATATCGGAAGGGTCGAAATCACGAAAATTGACCGAGAAGCTCGAGGTGGCTTGATCTAAGGGATCAGGGCGTGGTGTCAACCATTAAACCTGATGAGTCTCAACACAAGGAGGAGGTGTAGACGTGCATGAAGTAGCAGCATGCGTTTTGACACCCCAGAAGCACGAAATGTCGCGATATCTGCATTCGAAGCATGCTGATCGACACGTAGAGGGCGGTGTGTCGCGACGCATGCACTCCATTCATACTGATGGACATCTGGTCGTCCAGGAAGGAGAAGAGGTGCCACTTTGCATGAGTCCTGACCATGCTGGACGACATGTGGAGCACGAGGTGCTGCCGCGCATGCGTCCGGAGCAATGAGAAGCGACACACGGGCTGCCGCCAACCGGAAGCTGATTCGCTCTTGTCTTCTTTAAATAGCCCACGACCCCTTTCATTTCTCCTCATACATACCAGATCAAATCCACTCCAAAACGTGAGAGAGAAAGAAGAGAGAGAGAGAAAGTTAGGGTTTCGGTAGTTTCCGAGCTTTTTTTAGAGTTTTTGGGGTTTATTTCTCTACTGATTTTGAGTGAGCGCCTAGGGAAGGCTCTGTCCAATTCAGCTCGACCAATCCACTCATATTAGTTGATTTTCAAGTGTAGGGGACGTCCAAGTCAGTTCAGTTCAGATTAGGTGAAGTTCTAAAGCCCAATACTCCATCAAGAAGGTAAGTTATGTCCAATCGGCGATTCTCTACAATTGTGACGCGGAAGCGCTGCCCAAATTAGTCCGTCCAAGGCAGTCATATTCTTTGATAATCAAGTGGAGGTTCTATCCAAGTTAATATCAGTCCATACTAGTCCATTCAAGTCGTCCATTGGGTTTTGGCCAAGTCCTCTCCGATCAACCAGCTGCTGATCGGCATAGAACACTGTGAGCTAGTTTTGTGTGAATTCCAATTAGAATCTAGGATAAATAGAGTTTGCATATAGAGTAGAATTATCACATTATTGCATGGTAGAGTCCTTAGGGTTATTTTATTTTATTAATGGGACTCAGTTTAGCACGGGCTATGCTAAGATGAAATGGAATTAAGACTGTGTTAATAACATGACTAGGACTAGGGCCAGAATGCATCCTGTTTGCTATTCTTGCGTGTTGATATGGTTGAGTGCATGTGCCCGTTATCTTTAAAGATAAATTCGTTGCTGGAGGCCAAACTATTTGGGTAACAGTTTGATTTAATTGATTGCTTGTTTACTTAAACTTGTTGCTTGAGGTTAGTCATCTCTTGGTAAGGGAGTGACTTACTGGATGATTAATGTTATTTAGTTATGTGATGTTTTTTACTTGATTAGATGTTAGTGCTAAGGGTCTTAGGCCATATAAGTCGGACCACTAGTACTATTGGTTAGTGTCGAGTCTAGATATTATCGCTAGGTTGTCGATAGTTAAGGTAATCTGGAATTTTTGTCTTAGGCTAGGTTCTGGAATAGGATTGTGTTGTTGTGTAGAGTGTGTGATGCCGTCAGCATATGCGTAACCCGTATATGCTAGGCATGTTTAGGGGTGATTAGTGTTTCCTCGGCCTCGTACCCAGCAGATTTAAGAAAACCCCTTTTTCGATGGATCGGGAAGACTCAGAGGAAAGGGGTCATGGCCTATGGCTGAGTATTACACGACGGTGTAATGTGGCAGTGACCCGAAGGACTGTGGGCTGTCGCGCGGTGACCCGAATGACTGTGGGCCGCGGTCGGTTGAAAGTTCCTTCTTCCGGCCTTTGTGGTAGGGAGTTAGGATGTTGCCGAAGTTGAGGAGGAACACTAAGTCACCATGGCCCATGTTAGAGTGTTGTGTCTAGTTAGGGTTGTGGAACCCTAGGGTAAGTGTAACACTGATATACGGTGTTACAAGTTAGATCGAGTCTTTGTTATTGTGTTTGTGGTTGATTGATTTGCTTGCAGGTTCATGTTACTTGAATTAGATCATGGCAGGAGGCCAAGTCTAACTTAGTAACCGGTTTGATTATATAGTAGTTTGTAGTTGTTGATTGGAGATTGGTTGTTGTCTTGTTTTCATGCAGGGTCCCGCTACTTGAAGTTAGATAACGACATGAGGCCAGCTCTAACTTAGTAACGGTTTGTTTAATTAATGTTGGATTTGATTGATTACATGATAGGGTAGATTGCTTGTTGTTTTGGGTTGTCTGGGTTAGACTCTCCGTTGTCCCTTTTGCAGGTAGCTTTAGTTTTGGATTGACCGGGTAGCTGGAGCTGGACGTTAGGACCACCGGAGTAGATTTTCATGCCTTTTGTATACGGTATTTTGATTTGTGTTTAGTTGACTCGATTTGGCATTAGGCCGGGCGCCAGTCTTGAATTACTTTGATGTATGAATATTTCTTGAATCAATAAAGTATTTGATTTATATGCGCTTCATGAGTACTCTGATATTTGACTAGTCCGGTCTAACACAACGTTAGGTCGTTGTACGGGCTGAAAAGCCTTAGGCTTCGATCTAACTAAAACCATTAATTCTTGGTACGGGTTGCAAAACCTTATGCCTTGATTTAGCAGGACGAGTTAGTGGATGAACTGGTCTAAGTCATGGAGGTAACTTTGTGACTCGGACCGGATCATCCCTAGCCCATCACGTAACGCTCTCAGACCATGATGTTAGGTTGGATGGTCAGTCATGTTCTTGTTTGATTGTTGGCTGGCCGGTTGGCCTTTCATCTTCAACCCAGGGTGTTGGTCGGTCGATCGGGGTAAATTCTGCGCCTCGAGGGCAAGGAGAAAGGGCCGACCAGCTCGCCAATCGGCAAGCTGGTTGGGCTTGGCCAGCTGGCTGGTCGACGAACTGGTTGTGGTTGGCCAGCTCGCATGTCAGCGAGCTGGTTGGGCTTGGCCAGCTAGCCGGTTGGCGAGCTGGATCCTCGGGGAAAATTCAGCACCTCGAGGACAGAGAGAAAGGGCCGACAAGCTCGCCGATCGGCGAGCTGGTAGGGCTTGCCCAGCTCACCGGTTGGCGAGCTGGTTGTGTTTGGCCAGCTCGTCGGTCGGTGAGCTGGTTGGGCTTGGCCAGCTCGCCGGTTGGCGAGCTGGACCCTCGAGGTAAAGTCAGCGCCTCGAGGGCAAGGAGAAAGGCCGACCAGCTCGCCAAGACGGCGAGTTGGATTGCTTGGCCAACTCCGCGAGTAATATAGGGTTTTTGTGCAATTTTTGGGAGAGCAAGTTTTATTTTTCCGATTTACCAGCGCTAGAGTTTCCATTAGCGTTCTAGTCAAGAGTTATCCACTTTTCAGCAGAACATCGTTGACCTGACCCTTTGGGTTTGATTCAGTCATGCCGGTAAGGCGTTCTGTTTCTCTTTTGATGGCAATATCGTTTTCAGCCAGTTGGCTTTCCAACCTTTTGTGGTGGTCACTAATACCATCAACTTTTTGCATCAACTCACCATAAGTCGTGTCCATCTTTCTGTTGATATCACTTGTCAACCTACGATTTCCTGTGAGGGCTTGATTCAGACTGAATTTTTCTCGTCCACCAAAATCTGGAGGAGCACTATCATTCGAAACATTTCAGATTGATCATGCACTGTTAGATAAGAGTAAAGGGAATCTAGAGATTGTTTAATATCGGTTAAATTTGGCCCGGATAGCGAGTATTTTTCTTTCTTTCTCCTCGTTCATCATCTCCTATGATTTAGCTGCTGCCACATTTTCAATGAACCTTCTTGCTTCTTCGGGATTTCTGGTGACGAAATTCCCTTCGCTTGCAGTGTCAAGCGTGGTTTGGTAATGCAGTCCTCTGTAGATTTTTTTTTTAGAAATTGTGGTTCTGGATAACCATGATGGGAACAGTCAATCTGATAGCACTTGAATCTTTTCCAAGCAGCTCGGAATGATTCTTTTCGAGCTTGTCGGAAGGTGGAAATTTTCTTCCTTACGTCCCAGTAGCGATCATCATTGAAAGAGTGTTTAAGGAAGACATTTTGAATCTCTCTCCAACAAGTAAGGGATCTTTCTGGTACTTGATCCAACCATCTCCTTGCTTCTCCTTCTAGAGAGAATGGAAAGAGTTTATAGCAGTTGTGCTCATATAGAACTAGGTCTTCCATGTTTTCAATGTGATCTTGTGCGTGCTCTAAGAGCGTCCCACGAAAAGGTTTACGACATACCATGATATAATAGTCAGAGTTAAGCTCAAGTGGTATTGTCTTCTGGTATTCTAATAGCGGACCTATTGGAAAAGGTCCTACCATAATTTAAGTGGTATTGTAAAGGAAAATTAAATCCATCTACGTTCTTCGAGGTGAATGAGTAATTGAAGTAACTTTAGTTTCCTGTTTATTTTGGCTAACTGCTTTACCTAATTGACCTATTGATTAAGTCTGGACTACTTCCTTATTAGCAATTTCGGTAAGCGAAAACTTACCTGCTTCCGGCGAGAGGTTATCGGTTGATGTATGCGGACGAATGACAATCGATTTGACGTTCGACGTGTCGCCCAATTCCATCATGTCCGCGATGCTCGATATTATGTTGTCCGTGTCGGTCGATGCTCGGCCGAATATCGTGCTCTTCATTTAGGGTACCTGAAAAATCAGGATAAATAGGAGAACTTAGTAAATTCAAGTAACAAAGTCTAAACTATAATCTAAACAAAATCCAATGGTAATAAGAAAGAGTCCCCGGTAACGGCGCCAAAAGTGATATCACTCAAATTACCTCAAAGAGTGACTTTACTCTCTCAAATAAGAAGTTCAATTGTAGTACTTAAGGATCGAATCCACAGAGACTCTAGGATTACTCAATAGATTTCAGTATTAAATGAAGGTTAGACTTGGAGATTTTAATGGTTTAAAAGCAGTAAATAAGTGAGGTGAACAAGAAGATTGTTCAGAGATTTGTTTTAAGGTTGTTTTCAGTTGGGAAGGTAGCTAGACTTAGGTATTATCTTAGGTATGAAGATATGTGATTATAATTAGACTTTAGGTCTTAATTTTCATGAACTCAAACGATTAGGTGAAACCAATAAGGTTTCCTTTGTCTTGATCTCGGATCTCAACTTTCGTATGTTAATCGCGAGAAAGTGTTGTTCGATATGTCCACAAAAACATCGATCGATACACCTTTCAAAATATCGATCGTTACGACTGTCGTCGCGTCGATCAATATTTCTTTCAGCAAGCTTTACGGTTTGGTTATTATTGTTCTCTAACTTAACTAGACCAACTTTCGTGTGAATCTAGTTAGTTAGCTCAACTAGTTTAATTCGTGAATTGAGGGAAACTATTACTTTACTAAATCAATCCTTAGATATAAATTAAAGGTGATCAATCATTAATTTAGCTTTAAGCACAACTAAGTTGAAGAACTAATTGAAGCATCCTAGAAACAATCTTGTTTCTAACACATAATTCAACCTTTATGAGAAACCTAAATCTAACAAATAAGGATTACTCCGATATATTCATAAGAGACAAAGTCATGATGATATGAATAAAACTTATTTGAAATTTAAAAACAAAGTAAATAAGCGTAATAGAAGCAAAGAAATTCAAGATCTTCTCTGTTTTGTAGTCTAATCTATCTTTCCAAATTCCTATGTTCTTCTTCAATGGTAGTCAAATTTCTCTTCTCCAAACTAGGTCTAGAACTTCTCTAAGGAAGTCTGCCTATAAAATAGTACAAAACCCTAATTATATATCCTAAGAGACAGCCAGGGACTTATGTTGTAATTGATGAGACTTTTGTAATACTTGAAATCTGCTAATTTGCCATTAACTGTCGTATGGCTCTTGTGTCGATCGACGGTCACGCTTGAGCCTCGATCGTTATTTATTAGCGTGTGTCGATCGACATGTCTTTGCAAGCATCCGTCGATTCTCCATCTCTGGTGAAGTTTCCTTAGAATTTCCAAAACGTCCCAAAATCATCATTTTCTTCATAAAAGCACCTAGGCTTGTAAGTACTCTAAAAAGAATCTAAAACATAATAATTAGATATTAAAACACTTATATACCATGGCTAAAATAGGGTTAAATCCATAGTATATCAGCTGTCTCACAGTGACCTGATCGTACTATGGGCCTCGATCGTCAGGTAATAGTTGGTAGTGGCCTGACTGTACTGGGGCTATCGCACGGTGACCCGGATGTAATGTGGGCGGCGTTCTGTTGAAAGTTCCTACTTGTAGTCCTTGTGATAGGGAGCTAGGATATTGCTGAGGATGATGAGGAGGAACACGAGGTCACCAAGGCCCGAGTTAAATTGTTGTGTTAAGTTAGAGTGTCGTGTCTAGTAAGGGTTATGGAACCATATAGTAAGTGTGACACCAAAATACGGTGTTACGAGTTAGATCGAGTCATAGTTATTTAGAATCTTATTATTGAGATATTGGTGATTGATTGTTTTACAGGTTTCTGACGTTGAGTCCTCATTCCGGCCTAGGTACCGTATTAGGCTTAGTGTGTATTTGGTTAGTGTAGGCCTGATGTTAATATGTATGCGTTTGAGAGATTGCTTTTGAAGGGTGGTGGATATTGAAACATATGTGGTATCTTCGGTTGGCCGATCATGTGCTTGTCTGATTGTTGGTCGAACGGCTAACGATACTTATATAGTCTAAGTTTCTAACACTACATGAGTACTGAACTCAGGCATATACATGGTTAACTAAGGATTGAATATGTAGCCTTAGAACTACGACAGAAAAATGAAAGTACAGCTCTGAGGCGAAAATATTGGCGACTAGGGTTTCACAGATTTTCGCTTCCCCAAGGCAGCTCGCCGGCGCCACCAAAGGGTTTCCGATGGATGCTCCGGCAAATTCAGTTGATTTGGAGGAGCGCTCTCAGTCTCCTAAGGTTGTAACACAAAAAAAGGATTGGGTACGTGCGGTTCAAGGTGAACAAAAACGGTTAACAAAATATGATGTCGTGGTTACGTTGAAGGATGGAGTGAGCTCGATAAATGTTCCAGACGATATCATAAAGGATGTCTCCCCTCTTTGGGAAGATTTTTTAATGGGAAATTTCTTAGACAATGCTCCTCATATTGCTAAAGTTCATGCAATAGTTAATAAAATTTGGTCTATGGGAGATAGATCACAAATGGTGGAAGTGTTTATGATAAACTCCAACACAATGAAGTTCAAAATCCCGAATCAGATGATCAGAAACAAGATTATTCGACGTGGTATGTGGAATTTAGCAGGAGTTCCAGTTGTTATGTCTAAGTGGACACCTTTCATAGAGGATGATCAACCAGAAGAGAAATCAATACCTCTATGTGTCCATCTCAAGAAACTTCCAACCAATATGGTGTCTTGGGAAGGACTAAGTTTCATAACAAGTCCAGTAGGAGTCCCTAAAAGACTTCATCCGGAAACTGCACAGTGCATCAACATGAAATCCCCGAAGATCTTTGTCAATGCGGACCTTACGAAGGAATTACCAAAATCCTTGGTATTTTCCTTTCAAGGCAAAGAAACAGAAGTGGAGTATGCATACCCTTGGCTTCCATCAAGATGTGCTAATTGTATGAAGTGGGGACATTTGGAGAAAACTTGTCTAGCGCCTAAAAAAGCGCAAGGTTTAGAGGTAGAAGAAGGAGAAATCGTGGGATCAGCTCTGAAGGAGCCTAATAACAAGGAATCTGCAGTTGCTGACCTGCAAACAGAGACTGTTGTAGAGAATGACGCGAATGAGAAGGTGGATGAGGGCACTAAGCGTCTGGAGGAGGTGGTTGTTACTGATGGAAAAACAAAGGGGGTCGTGAATACAGAGGAGAAAGAAGAGTAGGTGATCAGATTAAAACATAGTGAAGAAGAGGTCGCTGGTTTGGAGGAAGGAACTGAAGATCAAAATTTCTCTACTAAAGAAGACGAGTGGCAGGCGGTTTCTCCTGGTAAGGCAAGCAGATCACAAGTAAAATCTCTAGAATTTGGACAGGTTCCGATTCTGTCAAACTCAAGATTTTCAGTCCTCTCCCATGCGGGTGAGGATGATGGGGAGGAAGAAATATTGGATAAGACAGATGAGCAAGTTCCTCCACAAGCAGTTTCTGTTGGTGAATAAACAGGTAAAGAGAAGGAAAAGGAGTCGACTATCACTAGGCAGTCTCTCCCGCGTAACTCCAAATATAATCACAAATATATTACAGACAAGAAAGTTCAGAAACCAAAGGGGACAGACGCTCCTGGTCTGAACAAAACGTCGACTCGCAAATCTCATTAATGACTGGTTTCTTCTGGAACATCAGAGGACTCAATAAAAAAACTAAACACTCTGTAGTTCGAGAATGGATTAGAAAGGATCGTTCCAGTTTGGTTGTATACTGGAGACGAGGGTAAAGTAAGCAAAAGCGACTAACATCGCTACGTCTGTATTTGGTGACTGGTCTTTCCTATCGAATTATGAACATAACTGTTTGGGAAGGATTTGGATTGGGTGGAGTTCGAAGGTTAGAGTGACTTCGTGTTTCACAACTGGCCAAGTAATTACTTGTGCTATTTTGCTAGAAGGAATGACAGATGAAGTGTTCTGTTCATTTGTTTATGCCCTAAACACAAGAGAAGAAAGAAAGGAGCTCTAGGAAGACTTGAGATCGCATCGAGACTCTCCTCTGATTAGAAATAAGCCATGGTTAGTGTTTGGAGATTTTAACGAGATATTAGATGAGGAAGAACATTCAGGGAATGAGGAT
>JABAYD010027576.1:0-10461 GCA_014822095.1 Diplotaxis tenuifolia | reverse complement strand
TTTAAATCCCTTAAGTTGAGGCTGGTCAGGATCGCACCAGATCCACTCTCAACTTCTTTAACAATGATCTCTTGCGCTGAAGATTCTTCGCAAGGGCTTCTTCAGCTTATTGATCGTGATATCTTGGTAATTACAACAGATTCTTGACATTGCTTTTTATGAATAGGAGCAAGATCTCATGATGAATTCAGCTACGAAATCTCTTATCTGTAGGTGTTTTAGACATCAAGAACATCGTTTACATGACAATGACTAGCAACCGGCCAGAGCCAGGATATGCAGAAGAGCGTAACGTAGCGAACTCAAACTCTATGGAATGGTCGCTTTCACAGCAATATGATGTTGTTATTCAGAATTTCCCTGATCTTTCTCAGTTGGATATGACTATCGTTAATGGTACTTGAAAGGATCAGCATGTGAAGCTTTCTAATGAACAAGAAGAACACGCAAAATTTCAAGAGCAAAATCAAGATACACAAACAAAACACTATTCTTTAAAATGGTCTAAGAAGTAATTGTTTTAACTCAAGATTGTCCAAAGTAATAAATTTCTCTGACCATTGTCTCTGTATATTAATTTAATTTGCATCAATAAGTATAGTAGTTAACTGAACGTGTATGTCTTTTTTTTGGTTCCGATTGCAACTCTAACATGTCACACATACCGAGTTATAAATGTTGCGGTCTCACCTGATGGGCAAACGGTTGTAACGGGAGCAGGAGATGAAACCTTTAGGTTCTGGAATGTCTTCCCGTCCATGAAAACTCAGGTAAAACCAATCAACATCTTGCAATAACGAAATGATATTTTCAGAGGAAATAATTTGATATATAAAGTTCATGTTTGAAGCCGGAGCCGAAAAGCTCATACTGATTCTCTTCTTTATTGAACCCCCACAGCGTCCATCAATTGTTGAAAATCTTAACCTCAGGTGCTATTGGTACTGTGAAGAGTCTATCAACAAAGTCAAGCAAAAGAATGGTAGTGTTTAAAAATGAGGTCAGTCTGATATCAAAGTTGCAGCATCAAATCTCATGAGGATCTTAGGATGTTTTGCTGACTGGTTGAAAAGATGTTGATTTACAAGTATCTACCAAACAAGCGTGTACACTTTCTTATTTTCTTATTAATACACTTTATATCCTGATTCAAGTTTATTTTGCAAAAAAAAAAAAAATAGTGAGTTTCATTTCTTTCCCTATGGTCAACTAGATGAAGAGCATAGACCGCCTTTGGATTGTGGCCGAAACGGATATACATAATCCAGTGGAAAGAGAGGGAAGGCTTGAACCATAGTGGATGTGGGTTGTAAGGGTCAGAGAAGAAGTCTAAGACAGATCTCGGCGCCGATGACAGAGGTTAGCAACCAGTGGCTTAGACTTCCAAGGTGACAAAGCTTACTTATGGTTCTTTTGATCAAACGGTGCGTCTTTGGAACATTGAACCTCACAATCATCTAATTTTTTGTCTTTCACTTGCATACGTTTGTTTCTTTGTGATTTTACAAGTGCTGAATTTTCATATATGTTTTTTATTATTACTGTAGTTTCCATTTAGTTTTGATGCAAATTGCGTCAATTGGGAAATACATTACTTTCTTATTAGATGGAATAGCTATCACTTCAGCTTAACATCAGTAAACTCTCCATTCAAACAAATCCATGTTTACTGATTTTATTGTTAAACAAAAAACAATGTGATACAAGATTTGATAGATCAATTATTATATATTTAACTATAACTATATACTATGAGTTTCTCTGCAAATAATGATCTCAAGTGGTGTCTCTGCAATTACATGTATGTCAACATAACTATAACAAATAAGACACTTTTGGTTTTTGTTCCTCTATTATACTAATCCCTCTGATTTCTACTATTTGTGTATTGTTTTTCTGTGTTTATAGATGATTATTGGGGTGAACTTAAGATTCTTGTTTATAGAACACCAATAGAAAAAAAAAACATTTTTGTTTGCTTTTATTGAGATGGTTTGAAATTTAAGAACAAAACTGAATTGTGTTTTTGATATTTTGACAGGGAAACCTGGTAGCGGTGATCAAAGCTTAATCAGATTAAGTTCATGGCAAAGGGCTTAAGCTTGGGATTCACTCTGATTCTGAATATATGTATATACACAATTGTCACTTATTATTATGGTAAGGCAAGTGAAAAAACAGAGTTATTAAGAGCTTTGATCTAACCACTAACAATTTTAATAATACATCCCATTTTAGGTTCATAAATAACTCTGGTGATATGGATTGGTGCCAGTTTGAGCTTTTGGTCCTTAATTTTTTGAATGAATTTAGGCTGATCATATGGAAACCTCGAAGCTGGAGGAGGAAACAGACGAATAGGTAGCAACCAGGGAGATCTCATTACATGACAAGTCTCACACAGATATGCAAACAGCTGTTCCTTTTGCAGCTAAGGAATGCAATCTGTAGAAGTTGTTACTATAGAAGATGAGAATGACATAAAAAATGTTTTTGCGGGGTCCGAGGAAAAAAGGCCACAAACGAATTGGTCGAGCCACTGAAGCAGCTGCAGCAAGCAACTCAAGAGGCCGATGAAGCGAGATCATCCTAAACTTGCTGATGAAGAGCTGCGAAAGTTTCAAGAAGCAGAGGAAGAAAAGGCTGGACCAAGTATAATGGACAGCAGTTTATTTGCAGCTTAGAAAGAAAATGAGGCTGCTAAAACTTCAAAGAGTTTGGCATTCAGCAGTGAACATGCTTTGAAGGGAAAAAATGTTGATTGTCCATTAAGCCTAACAATTACCCTAGAGGAGTAATATGAGCTTAGAAAGTGTGCTCATGAGGCTGAAGAGTAAATCAATACAAGGGTTGCCCAAAGAAAAACCAACACAAAGTATACAAAAATGAAAAATAGAAGTAAAAGAATAACTAAATCATAAATAAGTTTAGTTATCTCCTTATCTTTCTGGTTTAATATACTTTTAAAATTGAAAACTAATTTTCAATATAATTTATATTCTTTTCAATTCTTTATATACATTTACATTGTATAGACTAATATATGACATAGTAGTACAAATAAATGGCTTAATGGCCTAACTCAAGCCTATTAAAATACTAATCTTGACAGATTAAAGACCATAGTAAAACACAGTATCACCTACAAATATATATACAGAGTTACAATAATGTCACCGATCCCGCGCAACCATGGGCGTACCTACAAAATATTTATACAGAGCTACAATAATGTCACCGACCCCGCGCAAGCGCGGGCTTACGCCCCTGCATGTTTAAAGGAGATGCTTCTATGGTAAGCTCTCATTCTATTTACCATAGAAAACTTTAACATTAATTATGATATTGAAAGTTTAGAATGACAGTTCCATTATCGTGTTTCACATAAGGATCTTATTGCTCAGAATCTAATAGAAGATAAAGCTGAAGTGAAAGCCAAGGGTCAGGCCAGAAAGGCAAAACATTTAGTCTGATACTGGTCAAATTCAGTAACCATTTTATTTTGTGCACCTTCTGATTTTGATGATGCCTCACTATAACAATATGTTAATCTTTGCTGAGATAGGATATGTTAAACCTGCAAAGCTATTTCAATTTTCATTAAAAAATTCTTATAGGTGTTCCATTAAAAGAGGTGTGGTTTCCACAATACTGAATGTGATTAGTTCTCTATTTCAGATTGTTTGGTGTTTTTTTCGTTTAATAGCTAACTCAGTATTTCCTCCATGTACTCTTTGAGTTAAAGTGGTCAAGACTTCTACTTGTGTAAATTTTTTCTCCTTCTTTTTCAATATGTTTCTTTTGTCTCTGATAGTGTTAGGTCTGATTCACATGCACAGAAGATTCTGAATGCATCAAGGTCATACACAACTAATATAGAAGACATTATATTCAAATGTAAAATGTAACTTATGAAAAAGCCTAAAATCATGAGAAAACAACAAGATATGTTCATTAATTAGAATTAATATATATGTTTTTGAATACAATATCATAAAATTATTATTTAAAGTTTATATTACATATGAGCGTTTGATCATTTATTCCTAATATTTTTTCATTGAATAATGTTTGCCTAATATTTTTTTATCGTTAATTGTGGATAAAATAGAATGCAAAAAGTATAATATGTCATTCTACATATACCTACATAAGAATTAAACGACTCGACTACAAAAAAAGAAAAGAAAATCAATTACTTTACCTTTTTAATCGTTATTGTTTTAGTGGGTATGATTTCATAGAATATAACTATTTTAATAACAAAATTTGTTTTTTACATTGACCTACACTACTTTAAACAATATTACGCATTTACAACATAAAGTAATGTAATGAAATACTGAATTACAAATAGACCAAAGAAATTAAATAGAAAAACTGTTCATAATAATAAATATAAATTGACAGTTAACAAACTTTCGAAAATGTAATTCATTTATAAATAAAAGTTGAAAATTAACAAAACTTATGATATGTAATCCGCGCGAAGCGCGGAAAAGAAACCTAGTATTTGTAAAGCTAGAAAGAGTTTGTCTTTATTTAGACATTTCTATCTAGTAACATATTTTATTTGTAACTTGTGGTTGGACGTCGGGCGGGTGAATTTAAAGTATTTTAATTTTATAAAATATTTGAAGAATTACTTTAAATTAAACATAATAAATAAAGTTTTTTTTTCTTGGGATCATAATGTAAATTTTATTAAATTTTGTTTCGTTGAATTGAGAAAACTATACTTTCTCTTTTAAAGAGAGCATATGAGTTTTAGATAAAAAAAAAGAAATGGTTTATATTTATTCTTTTGAATTTTTTTTCACTTTGACATGGTTGAAGAAATTTAAAATATGAATAACTAATACATCTTTTTCTAAGAGTTTCAATTTATAATACTATTAGACTAATTAATTTTCTCAAGATAATCAAGCAATCCACCTCCAAGATAAATTAACAGAAAACATAATGTAATGAGATCATTTATAAAGGTATCTTTTAAAATACTATATAAATAGTTTCAATAATGCCCTAGATAAATATATATATATATATATATATATATATATATATATATATATATATATATATATATATATATTTATATATTTTATTTGACAACAAATGATGTTTGATAATATATGTTTGTTTCAGTGTATATTAGATTTTCAATTTATAATGAAATTTTATTTAACTTTTAGTGTTTTAGTAATTAGGTTTTGTATATTATTCTATATTTTGTTGGAAGTTTTCCCATCTATTTGAATTATTTATTATAGATTAAGTTTTATCATTTATTAAATTTACAGCTGAATTTTAATTTAGTTTCATACCACATCATAGCAAATAATTTACTTCGAACAAATAAGAATGAACCAAACCATAATTTATCTTAAATAACTTAAATGTTAGTGTAACCGTTAATAATCTGGAAATTAGAATGAACCAAACATGTCAAAAAAAAAAGAATGAACCAAACCTCATACAATTTTTTTTGGAAATTTATTTATTTTCTCTTCAAACACAAACCAAAAGAGGTAATTCAATGCTTTAATCTTTTCATTATATGATGTTTATGTGTTTGTAATATATAAGAGAATTATGTGGAGATTTAATTCAATATAGTTTGAGTAATTTACAATTTTAAATTTCTTATCTAAGATTAAAGAAAAATAAATTTATTGGGCATCATTGTTCTCTAACCACTGTAAAAATGGTGTATATATATATATATATATATTATGTTAATTTGAGTTTGATAGAGGATTTAGAGCACCTCTATTGAGGGTTTATGGAGAGAGTTCACACGGAAATCAAGAAAAAATAATAATAAAATAACAAAAACCTATAAACTCCTCTCTCCTAAAGCTCTCTTGGGTGAACCCCTCTCTCTTAAAGTTTAACACGTGGCGGCCCGGAATTGGTCAGAGGTTTTGTTTTTATTTTAAAAAAATCAAAAAAAAATTAATAATAAAAAATAAAAAAGATGAACCCCAAGAGGGGGTTAACATTTGTTGGCAAGAAAATGAAAGTTAATATTTTTATAGATTAAGAAAATTAGTTTTTAGAACAATGTAGTCAGGGCCACCTACATATTTTCTCAGTCAACAGAGGCTTCTACTGAACAACATCGTCACACAACATCACGAAACGGGTTGTTCATCATAAAACTTAAAAATACTAAAGACTATATTTTTTAACAAAAAGGTTATAGAACAATGATCATCTTTTCTCATTTCTATAAGCAGCCCAGAAGCATGTCCACCAACCATGCCGAGGTAAGACTCAACATCATTGGCACATAGATAAAAACAGCAAAACCGTATTGAAGGACAACTATGACCCGGCAGCTGCTTAGACTTTCCCTCTCGTCCAAGGTCTGTGAAGAAAAGATATAAAGTAATAAGATACTTGCATTATATTGTGTGTATCAGTGAAATGAACAAAAAGATAAAGCTTTAAGGCTTCCCGGTTATTATGATTGGTCTTATTTCATTCAAACAACATTGTAATCAAACTTTTATATAAAAGTCAAAATACTTGAGGACGGAACAACAAAGTAATCTTACAGGACTCCAGAAGAAGGATCAGAAAACTTAAGGGCAATAGATTTGGTAGACCGCAAGAGAGGAGGAACATTGCAAACGAGGCGGTGGTTTGAACTTCCATCAAACAGCAAACTATTTCCAAATTTAACTGCAGTAGATAACAATATATAACTTATCATAGAGTGAACTCTGAGACCACAATTCGTTTTGAATGAATGGAAACCGAACCTTTCTTAACTCAATTATGTTCGCTTCAAGCTTGGACAGGACCGAGTTGTGAGCGGAATATGATAAGCATACACTTTGTGGGGATAAGTTGTTGCTGAGCTGGCTTAAGAGAATGCAACCTGAGAATAGAAGAATAAACGGTTACGTATTGCAAGAGCGGAGGAGTATAAATAGAGTTGAGAGGGTGTTAGAGAAGGAAGCTTTGGATTTAGAACTGAGTCGCAAGACTTAAGTAGCCCTTAACCGGTTTAAAGCTTTGATCTTATTTGGAAACAGGTTTCTTTGTCCTGCGTTATAAGAAAAAACTTTTATTATAAACTGCATTAAATACACAGTACGCGATGGTGCAACCCAACCAAGAAATCTGAAGATTCTTCGGTTATACCATGCCATGCCACCTAGAAGATGTTGAATGCGACCATGCGTTCAACTGGAAATAATTTTAATGAGACAAGTCTTCACTTTCTACACAGCCTTGATTTGTCGATGATTATCCGCACTTTGTATTGTTCATAAACTCGTTCTTTGTTCTCTTCCCACAACTCTTCCGCTTGTTTCTCGCTTAACCGCTTTCTGGTGCCATCAATATCATTATCAAGTTAGTTCATTTCATCTTCAACCTAATCCCTCAAAATACGAAGAATAATAGTATGTACCTGAAACGAACATGTTTGAGAATTTGAGATCCCTTGCCCCTCCTGCTAAGGTTGTGAGAGTGTGATAAGTCTGTAACTCCAATCTCTCTTATCTAACACAATAAACTCTATGTAACCTCTCTTATTGAAATAAATCCTAACGTTTACAAAGACGAACACCAATTACAAGATAGAAATAGCTGATAAAGTGAATCACTCAGATCATGATCTCATGGCGATCCGTGTCTGGAGATTCAATCACGATCTCATGATGATCGTGATGAAAGGAGACTCATAGCGTCTACACTCTCTACAATAATCAGCATAAGAAACTAGATAGAAGCATCGTTGACTCATATGTTCCTTCTCCCCCAAGCTTCCATCCTCATTGCTCTGTTCTTCCTACGAACTGGAACCTATCAATACCCCGCCCTTTCAGATGCAGCTTGTCCTCAAGCTGAAAACATAGAAACGGTTGTGGCGGCACTTGAAAAGCCAATTACCAACAGCTGAACTTCTCCAGTGATATTCCAATAGGTTCACCCTCTTCAGAAACAAAGGTTGCAGCCTATCCACTTTGAAAGCTCATCAAGTACATCTCCCATTTCATAACCATTCCAAAAACACCATGGACGCAGTCCCTGCTTCTCCAACGATGCCAAATACCAAAAAGTTTATGCCCTCCTGTGTTAACAGCTTCCGTTGCACCACTATACTCGATTTTAAGGCTTGAAGAAACAGCAGTCCCTGCTAGAGCTGGTTGCAACTCTGTTATAGTCAAAGGAACACGTTGGTCCCCTAGATAAGACTTGCGTTGTACAACAAAAATACCGCTCAGCTCCTCATAAGCTCCGCTGTGAAAAATTCCAGCGCCTCCATTTGTATTAACACCAAAGCACTTAGACCAGTTGGCAACAACTTTTCTGTTCAAGCACCAGTTTTTGGTCAGTCTCTGTTTCTACTTGAACATATAAGTTTTAGAATACCGCTTCTTCTTCTGTCTGTGATGAAAGGAGACTCATAGCGTCTACACTCTCTACAATAATCAGCATAAGAAACTAGATAGAAGCAGCCGTCTTATTTATATGACAGTGAAGAAGTCTTGAGCAAAGACTCTACTCCACTCAGAGTCTTTGCTATCCACCTTGACTCATATGTTCCTTCTCCCCCAAGCTTCCATCCTCATTGCTCTGTTCTTCCTACGAACTGGAACCTATCAGAGTACTGATTATATTTATCGATTCAGCAGCTTGTTTTGCTTGGTGTAGGTAAATTTCACCACCAAAACACATGTGTGCTGGTCCCTCAGCTATTAGGAGAGTTTAATGTGTTTCACTACTGTTAGGAGAGTTTAATGTGGCCGAAAAAGGGGCAAAACGTAATCATGACTGAAAAAAATAAGTTATGACAAAAACACTTGATGGCCGGAGCTAATTGTTTTTCAAGTACATGATCTCAATAAAACAATAAGTAAGTTTTGCATACATGATTCTTTTCTTTTCTTTGCATAGCAGAGGGGATAACTTTTTTTTTGTTTTGTTGAAATGTTAAATTGATTATCAACAAAAGAAAAAATACATGCCACCAAGATTTATCCGTTCTAACTTGAACTTAAACTATTACAAAGTTGTTAAACGAGAGCTAGGTATGATTTGGAGTGGTCCGAGCGAGCCATCTTTGCATCATGTCGGTATAACTTTACCTGAGCGGTGATTTATTCAATAACTTCTTTCGGTAGAAAATTACAGTGTCTCCTTTAGTTGTTTGGTTTTTCTTTCCATTTCAACATCTTGAAGCCGTGCCTTTCCTCTAAGATTTTGAAGCTGTCAAAACCATTTATTAGTAAGTTATCAAAGGAGTCAATTAGAGGAACGATCGATGATTCCTTACTAATCGAAATTGTTGAGAGAGCTTAACAACTCGTGTGCATGATCTCACCTACTGTTTGCTCCACCTACACATACACTAAAAGGAAAAGGTATTGGCCGGTCGATTTCGCCATTCTGGATGCCATCAATTGCTCTGAAAATTTGGTTTGCTTGATTTCGGTGAAACAGAAAATCGCGGAAGAAAAGGAATATATAAACTGTTGAACTCAGGGTATGTGAATAGATTTATGCCTTTTTGGTTTCTTTCAGTAAAGAGTGGAGCTTTATGAGAGAATGGGAAGCAAACGTTGAAGAGAAGAATCGGAACCGGCAATAAATGTGGAGACTAACTCCAAATGCCCTTTCACTGAATAAAAATGTTCACTTCTCCCACTAATAAAATATATTTTTTTATATTTATTTTTAAATACAAAAACAAGACAAATACATATGTAACCCTAAGAAAATCAAGTAATTACATGACCCAACCACATATATCCGACCCACCCAAACCCAATTGGGCACAACCCGGTTCTTAAACCAAAACACTGCGTTTTGGACTTAAACCAAAACACTCCGACTCTCCTTCTCCTCTCTCTCTCTCTCATTTCTGTTCGATCTCGACGAACTCATCTCCATCTCAGGCGATTCTGAAACCCTAGCCTCCTCGCTTGCGTTCGTCCTCCATCGAAATCAAGAATCCATCAATCTCTCCCTCTTATTTCTTGTGTATTAACTCTCTCTTTGTCTCTGTTCGAAACTCCAAAATTAAACCTAACCCTAGAGTTGAGAACCGCTTCGTTTCTGCTTCCTTCACCGCCGAATCCAATCTACATCTCCGTTTCTTCTGGTAAGTGATTAGTTTCCCTTTGTTTGGTTGTTATTAGGTTGTTTTGTTAGTAGATTTGAAAAATAAATTTGGGGATAACTTGTGATTTTGTTTCAGAAACATATATAAAAATTGTTTGGATGCATATTGAAAATTGTTTGCGACTTCTATTAGGATTACTGGTTTGAACAGAAACATATATAAAAATTGCGATTTTTGTGGAGAATGGAGTTGATGATTGACTCTTTGAACTGAAACATAAAAACTTGTGGGTATTTTCTTATTGGATATGAAACAAAAATGTTGATTGACTCTTTGAATGTAATTGAAAGAGAGTTGGTGATTTATTGAGTGAATGA
>JABAYD010027564.1:0-15564 GCA_014822095.1 Diplotaxis tenuifolia | reverse complement strand
TATGTTTGTGGATGTCTAACAACCATTAGTGGCCCACTATGTATTAGGCCCATTAGGGTTATGACTTTGTAACTCTTTATATAAGGAGCAAGATCTATTGTTAATCAGACATAAGAAGTTTCCTTTCTTTCACAACAGGTAGGCATATAAAACATTTTTAGTAAAATTTAGTTTAATTGTTTGGTTCTTAATTGGTTTAGAGAGTTATAGAGAATCATACAATTTATGGAACCAACTCTGCATCCATGTTGTTTGTATTTCTCTTCTCATTGTCTTCTGCTCTGTTGTTCTTGGTTAAACTTCTGCTGAAAAAAATAACCCTCTGCTGGTACTTCTCGGACATAGCCAGTAAAAAGCATTTGTTGTACAATCTTTCTTTTCTTCCTCTTGATTGTAATTTTCAAAAGAGTCAAGCAATTATGAAGATATTGATTTTGGCTAGTAAATAGACTCAGTCCAAAACAGTTTTCAAAGCTTCGTGAATCAAAAGATAGACACTTAACTGTTGGATTTAGTACAAAGATAGAATCTTGAAGATCAAAACAAAATTTTACTTATACCAACTCTTCTCTTTTTGTGGTTTAATAGCCACACTATCATGTTTTCGCTGTACTGTATTCAACATTTTTGATGTTTGTCTGAAAATGTCTTTACATTAACTTGTAGCGCATGGTTTGCGTGTCTAAGCCCCACCTCTACAATTGGACTTGAGGTTGTCGTTTGCGAGTGTGACTTAGAGATAAGTTATATTGCTGCTAGATGAAACCATATAATAATCTTCTTTATTTTTGTAATCCTCATCCGTCATCATGTCCTTAATCAAATAAGAGCTACTATAACCCACCTGGTAATTAGTGTACAATCCTCAGAAGATCCAACGTGAGTACAATAACCTAAAGCTGTAAAAAAATACAAATTGGATTCCACAATAATCTCATATCTGATGCCAATTTATTCCAGTTAACTGAAAAATGGTTAAGATACTACACGTCTCATCCCTTGTTGCACTTACAAATGGAATGCACTTTTTGTAGATCAGCAAATTCCTAGCGTAAAATGCACATTATCTAAAAGATAACAAACAAACAGTAAAAATAAAGAAAAACAATAGCAGATTGTTTCAAATTCATGTGTATCCAACCCTAGTCTATCTCTCTGTATATGGACATGAAATGCATTTGAATTAAAATAACATGTTCAAGGTTCCTAAATACTGGAGAACACCAAACATCATTTGTGTTGTTGCAGGTCAAGCAAGTAAAGGCTGAGACAGTCTGTTGAGGCTTCTTGTTACACCTGAAGCAAGAGACGTTACACCACCTTGTCCATCTTGATGCCGGTGACCTTCCTGTGCCGGTAAAGTCAATTTCCAACATTTCTAGACTATTAGAATCACAAACAGAGCTCAAAACATGCAGTATTCTAAACTATTAAATATAGATATACAACCTGAGATGGGGCAGAGATGATTAGAGGTCCAACCTTGGCATAGCCCCTCCACAATGATGATGTTGTTGTGATCAATTTCTCGTATGATTCCTTTCTTTCTTTCATATCTGTTTACTTCCTTCTAGTTCCGCTATCATTTGTGTTTCTCACTTGCTTCCATTGTAGCTCTAAACTTGGCCTTATCCATCATTGGAACATCCAGGACTTCTGCTGTTCATTGAATGTTGATTTAAAAGTTTGTTAATGAATTTACAAATAAAAAGAAACAGAATCAACAGACAACAATAATCATCGTCCAATTATTTTAGGATAACAGAAGTTTATGGAAAAATGTTTTGATATTAAAGAAATGAACAAATGGATATCCATTAAAAGGAAATTTAGGTTTAAAAGTATAATAATCAATACTTGAAGAACGCGAGACAGAATCAACAAACAATACAATTATCTTCTCCCAAAAATATAATAACTTTGACGGTGGATTTACCTGTGCTTCGAGGAGGAGCATGTCAACCACCATTATCTTGCAGCCGCCCTTCATATTCCTGGTTCCCAAAACCTAAGGAGGTGGACCTTGACGGTGGAGGGACAACAGCCGGTCTTCAATCGGCAAGGAGTACAAAGGAGTTAGCCATCTTCAAAGATAGGTTTTTTAAAAATCTTATGATTATTTGATGATGGAAACGAACCTATATATATCCGTGAATCCACCAACTCACAGAGAATGAGATTAGTGTAATTACTGATCGTGGTGGTGGAGTTAATGCGATTATCAAAGCGTTTAAGACGATAGCTGGCGGAGGTCAGTCTCTACAGGAGAAAACTTAACGGATGCAATGAATGAGTAGGAATGAATCGTCACACAGAGAAATCTCAGTAATCTCCATGGCGGCTATCACAAGTTCTCACCAAGAACCCTATTCTCGTAGAGGGAGGAAGACGCGAGAAGACTTTACACATATGGCGGGCCGGTAAACGTGAGCGGCTCTGGTCCGACTTGCACAAAAAGCCCATACCGTGTGATACGGGAGAGAAAACATCGGTTTGTTGATTGGAGCTGGGGTGTTTTGATGAGAAGAGAATGACTTTTTTCTTTATAGTATGAGATTCCCCTGATGTTGTTTCGTGAACTCTCCTTTTTTGGGTTCGGAAACGTTTCCAGGGGACAAAGTAAAAACTCTCAACAGCATGGATAAGGATGAAGCGAAAAGGGCATTGGATATTCCGGAGAAGAAACTTTCAGAGAATGATTACGTTGGAGCCAAGAAATTTGTTAACAAGGCTCACAAATTATACCCAAAGCTTGATGGCTTGAAACAAAGCGTTGATGATGATCAATGTTTATATCTCTGCATCAATGGAGGAATAGAAGCTGATTGGTATAGAGTTCTTGGTGTTGATTCTATAGCTGATGATGAAACAGTAAAGAGGCAGTACAAGAAGTTAGCCCTATTGCTTCATCCGGACAAGAACAGGTTTAACGGAGCCGAAGGCGCGTTTAAGCTGGTTTTAGATGCTTGGTCTCTCTTATCTGACGAGGAGGACGCAGAAGGAACCACCACCAAGTGAACAGGATACATATTCTTCTAATGTGAATCCAAATGTACACGCTACAAGTAATAAGGATCCGCCTGTGCCATTATGAAATCTGTTTTGGTCAATGTGCACTGAATGTAAGACACGATGTAAATATTGGAGGGCTTCTTATCTTAACAAGGCCGTACTTTGTCCAATGTGTGGTAAGACTTACATTGCAACCGAGCAAATTTTCACGGGCAAATGCTAGGCAAGCCGGAAAGACTTACAATACATGGTTTAAGATGTTTTTTTATAAGAAGTCTAAGATGTCGATTTTTTTTTTATAAGAAGTCTAAGATGTCGAATTTTTTTTTCTCGTTATGTAAAGTAAAGTTTACATATTTTCTTGTTAAAACAGGTTAACAGAATTTAAAGTTTTTTTTGGTTTAACTCTCTAGACTTAACCTGAAGATATCAAACTTAAGATCAATTTTTCATTTTTCCTCATGTATATTTATGATATTTTACATTGTTTTGTGCATGTATTTTTCATATTTTTTAATTTCTCCTCCCAAAAAGGTAAAATGTATATCTATATATTTAGAAGTGCTTTTGTGTTTAAATAGAAATATAATTATAATTCAAGTTGAGGGTGAATTTTGTTTTTGTCGTTATATTATCTAAAAGGTTCTTAATATCAATTTATATTAAATTAGTTTTATTGGCAAGTATAATTATATGTAAAAAAGCATTTATATCTAACTTAATTGTTGTTGAAGTTCTTCTTGGACACAAATAATTGGTGAATTATATGCAAATTAATTTTTATTATATTTTGAATAAATATATGGATTTTAATGTGTAAGTTGGTGAATAGGTGAATACGTAAGGAGAAGAGTGCATGAGGAAAGATGTTCTTATATGAAAATCTCTACAAAGTAAAAAACAAACTGGCTAATACTTTTTTTTTGTTTTCTTAGTAGATTAATGCTTTTTAAATCTCCAAGATGTTGTTGTCTTCTGTCTGATCTGTCTTTTGAATTATTTTTACCCTTTTTTGGTGTTCCAAAGGTTGATGAGAGAATGTGGAATAAAACACAAAGAACATGAACTTCTACATAAATCTGAAAATCTTCAAAAAGTTCAGCTTTCTGTGTTGCAAACCACCAATGATACTGCAATAGGTATCCACTACCAACTTTCTTCTTTCTCTGTTAGTGATCTCTGACTAAACTTTCTTTTTATGTTTTTTGAAAAGCAGAAGAAAACTTGTGCCTGATGGGAAGTTACTTCCACTTACCATGCGCAGTTGCTAAGGTTTGATAAGATCATATTTGTCTACTTATAATAATTGATCTTCTTTATTATGTTCACACAACATTAGGCCTTGGCCAGACAAAAGGACTTAATGAACTAGACAAAAACAACTGAAATTTCTTTAGCACATCAAGTGTTTGAAAAATTTGACTATATGAGCGTGATGTGAAAATATCAAACATGAAACAAAACCAAGTCAAACAATGCAGCGAGGTTAGAAGACCAATGGGACTGATTATGAACCGCTGATTATTAGAAGACTTGCTGATCGTGGGCCCAGTATTGAACCGAAAACGATTTTGACCTGTTTGTACACAACATAAGTTAACTAACTCGTAACATTTGCCGTTGGTTTGATAGTAAATGACACGACACACATCAGACTGCTAGAGGAATTGCAAACTCTGATCTCTTATTATTGTTATATAGGAATGTTATGCATTTAATTTAGACTTAGGAAAATTAGAGTATATCAAGGGAAGTTTTTCTCCTATCATGTTCACTGTTCAGTATGAACTGTCCAAACTTTAGTTGATTTCATTTGTTAAAAAGTGTGTGTGTGCGCGCGTGCTGTTCTTTTAATTTGGTCAGATTTTTTTTTCTCGTTATGTAAAGTAAAGTTTACATATCTACTGGGGGTTGGCGCGGGTGAGTTTACACTAAAACTATTTTTTATTAAAATATATTTAATTTTATAGAACTTTTGAAAATTTACTTAATATTGAAATAAAAAATATAATATGCTTTTATCCTCATGTATATTTATGATATTTTATATTGTTTTGTGCATGTATTTTTCATATTTTATAAATTTCTCCTCCCAAAAAGGTAAAATGTATATCTATATATTTAGAAGTGCTTTTGTGTTTAAACAGAAATATAATTATAATTCAAGTTGAGGGTGAATTTTGTTTTTGTCGTTATATTATCTAAAAGGTTCTTAATATCAATTTATATTAAATTAGTTTATTTGGCAAGTATAATTATATGTAAAAAAGTATAGTTATATCTAACTTAATTGTCGTTGAAGTTCTTCTTGGACACTAATAATTGGTGAATTATATGCAAATTAATTTTTATTATATTTTGAATAAATATATGGATTTTAATGTGGAAGTTGGTGAATCGGTGGTATACATAAGGAGGAGAGTGCATGGATGAGGAAAAATGTTCTTATATGAAAATCTCTACAAAGTAAAAAACAAAATACAAAAAATACAAAAATACAAAACCGATACAAAAAGGTTGAATTTCAAAGATATTTGTTCAACTAATTTCTACTCTACTAAATTTTACAGAGTACCGTTAAAAAAAAAATTGATCAATGATTTTCCTGTTTACTACTAATGATTAGCGTCATGAGCACGCTATCGAAAATCGCATTCTATAAAAACCCAATCTTGTGTTTCCAGTTGTAAATCTTATTATAGTCTTCTCGTGTCTTCGTCTTCCTCTCCCGTTTCTCGAGAACTGATCAAAACCCTAATTTCTCTCTCTCGACGCAACGACGACTCTGGTTCGCGTAATCTGTTCCATCTGCGTGGGTTTCGAGTCACATAGCAACGAAACAGAACATCGAGAACTGATTGAAACCCTAATCTCTCTCTCTCTCGACAAAGACGACACGAGATGGAGTGTAATAAGGGAGACGCTAAAAAAGCAATTGAGATCGCAGAGATCAAGTTGTCAAAGAACGACTTCAACGGAGCCAAGAGATTTGCTAGAAAAGCTAAGACTTTATATCCAACCCTAGATGGTTTAGATCGAATCTCAACTATGGCCGATGTGTACATCGCTGCATCAAACAAGACCAGCGGGAGTAGTGAACCAGATTGGTACAAGATTCTCTCCGTAGATCCTTTATCCGATGAAGACTGTCTCAAGAAACAGTACAAGAAGTTAGCCCTTTTGCTTCATCCGGACAAGAACAGGTTTAACGGAGCGGAAGGCGCGTTTAAGCTGGTTTTAGATGCTTGGTCTTTGTTATCAGACAAGACTAAGAGAGTTGCCTATGATCAGAAGAGGAAAAAGAAAGAAGCTCAAGAGAAAAAGAGTGAACCAAAGCCTCCACCTCCTCCTCCTCCTACTAGAGAAACTCCGGAGAGGGCTTTCAAGAAAACAGAAAAGAGGTCACGGCAGGAGCCGGGTAACGTGGACCGCAAGGCGAAAGAAGAGTCTTCATTGAAAAAGAAGAAAGTTAGTAGTACGTTCTGGACAATGTGCACTCATTGCTTGACATACTCTGAACATGTAAGAGCTTATTATCTTGACAAGATCTCGTTTTGTCCATTCTGCCGTGGGGTTTTTGTCGCCACGGAGAAGTTTCCCGAGATGGTCAATGGGAAGCCATTCGTCAGATTCGCTCCTCCTCGTACCTTTTGGACAATGTGTACTCATTGCTTGACATACTCTGAGCATGCGAGAGCTGATCATCTAGACAAGAACACGCCTTGTCCCTTCTGTCATGGACTTTTTGTTGCGACTGAGAAGTTTCCAGAGATGCTCAATGGGAAGCCATTCATCAGGTTCGCTCCTCCTTGCCCTAAGCCTCAAGAAACATGCGCAAGCACAAGTGATAATCCAAACTCTACTCAGGAGGCGCAGAGGATTTTTTCAAGAAGCGGATGGACAGGTGTGAAATAAGAAGAGATCTGAGATGTTGAAGAATTAATCTTGATTTTTTTAATGCTTTTTTTTTGTAATCTTTTAGTAATAGTAGATGACTTTGATTAATCAAAGCGGCTGCAGTTATCACTAGTTGTCTTGTTTCCAAGTTGTAGACAATAATGAAAATATCTTACAAATAAATTTCTTTTTCATTCTCTCAATTCTTGATAACCTTTTTTAATCTTTAAAAGTTTCTATAAATGGTTCGGCTAAGGACGTGAGCAGAGCTAACCAATTAGTAGTAATAATATAGTTCATCTCACAGAAGAAAATCTTCAACTTGTAACGTGCAGAGCAAGAACTATATGAGATGTGGAAAAAGGTTTAGGGTTAGTTACTATGGTGGTACAGAGACGCAGAGACATCCACTTCTTCCACTCACTTGCATCCGTCTCTACTCGTTTCTTCACCTGTTGGTGGGTGAAGAACTATATAGACATAACATTACAACTTCGTCACTCTTTTTTCTTTTGGACAAAACAATTTCGTTACTCTGTTTAACCAAAACAAAGGTTTATGAACTCTGAACTATAGACTTACACAGCCAACTTTCTACAGTCTGAACTCTGAACGAATGACAACTAAACACCTCAGATAAAATGAAAAACAAATAATAAGTCGATCACTAAATATACTTCCCTTGGCATTCTCTGAATCAGTTCTTCTCGAAAATAGTTGTAAGCAATGGTCACTTGCATAAGCTTGTCTTTTGTGTACAATCACTATGGCCTAGCTAGTAACATTAATATAAATGGTAATAGCAATCCTTGACAGCATCAAAAACACAACGAGAGAGAGAGAGAGGGAGTTACTGATCAATCCAGATATGAGATGATCATATTTGACTTATGATCAGAGATCAGTTCATACCATAACTAAACTATTTATCTTCTAAGGTTACAGAAATAAGTTTTACTTTTTTGAAAAAAAGGTAACAAAATAGATTTCACTAATCCTTTTTGTAAAAGGAAAACGGAAAATCAATTATATAAAGAGATACGAGGGTATCTCTTATTCATTATTTGCCTATTATTCAACTCCCCTCTCTTATTCACCCTCACGCAGCTCGTCTCTAGGGTTTTAGGGCTAGTTACCTGGGGATTAATCAAAACCAGATTTAGGGCTAACCATTGCACGGTTCCGTGATCTGTGTAAGAAACATAGGTGGTATTAGGAACCAAGTAACATGGAAAGTAACAAGGATAAAGCTATAAAATCAATAGGTATGGCTGAAAAGAAAATCTCAGAGAATGATTACTTAGGAGCCAAGAAATTCGTCAACAAGGCTCAGAATCTGTATCCAAAGCTTGATGGATTGAAACAAGTATCGATCATGATCGATGTCTACATCTATGCATCAGACAAGATCAACAGAAAAGGAGAAGCTGATTGGTATGGAGTTCTTGGTGTTGATCCTTTGGTTAAAGATGAAGATCTGAAAAGACAATACAAGAAGTTAGCTCTCTTGCTTCATCCAGATAAGAACAAGTTTACTGGCGCAACAGAGGCTTTTAAGTTGATCTCAGAAGCTTGGTGTGTCTTATCTGATAAGTCTCAGAGATTTTCTTATGATCTAAAGAGGAAATCAAAAGATGTAAAGAGTGGAATGTACCAGAAAGAACCAAAGCGAGGCGAGACAGATTTTTCATGGGATAATTGGTATAAGCCGAAACGTGATTATGAATATGAGTCTGAGTCTGACCCTGAGTCTGAGCCTGAACCGGAGCCGGATCCGGAGCCTGATTTTACATGGAAAAGGGCTCAACATAAGCCTAAGCCAGATTTTTCATGGAATAAGGCTCAATATAAGCCTAAACCAGATTTTTCATGGAGTTATGTGAAAGCTACTAGTACCTTTTGGACAAAGTGTGATAGATGCGACACATATTGTCAGTTTGGGACTGATAGCGCTTATCTTAATCGGACCTTATCTTGTCCAAATTGCAGAGGGGATTATGTTGCAACAGAGATAGAACTAGAGGTGATCGAAGGGAGGCGAGTCATCAGGTTCAACAAAAGGAGAAGTGATGCTGCTTCTTCAAGCACTTCAGCATCTGATAGCTCAAGGCTGCATAAGAGAATAAAAAAGATGATTTCAACCAAAGGAGAACTGATTCTTTATCTGAAAAAAGAAGGTGTGCACATGATGATTAATAAGTTTATTATTTATTTTTTTCTTTTGGTTGTTTTCATGCCTCAGGAATAGGTTTTGGTTTGATCTTATGAAACTTGGATTTACGGTGCAAATATGCTATAGAGGTAAGAGACTGGCTAATACTTTTTTTTTTGTTTTCTTAGTAGATTAATGCTTTTTAAATCTCCAAGATGATGTTGTTGTCTTCTGTCTGATCTGTCTTTTGAATTATTTTTACCCTTTTTTTGGTGTTCCAAGGGTTGATGACAGAATGTGGAATAAAACACAGAACATGAACTTCTACATAAATCTGAAAATCTTCAAAAAGCTGTGTTGCAAACCACCAATGATACTGCAATAGGTATCCACTACTAAATTTCTTCTTTCTCTGTTAATGATCTCTGACTAACTTTCTTTTTATGTTTTTTGAAAAGCAGAAGAAAACTTGTGGGAAGTTACTTCCACTTACCATGCGCAGTTGCTAAGGTTTGATAAGATCATCTTTGTCTACTTGTAATAATTGATCTTCTTTATTATGTTCACACCATATTAGGTCTTGGCCAGACAAAAGGACTTAATGAACTAGACAAAAAGAGTGCAGCGAGGTTAGAAGACCAATGGGACTGATGATGAAAGCTGTTTTGAACCGCTGATATATTAGCAGACATGCTGATCGTGTGCTAAGTATTGAACCGAAAACGATTTTAACCTTTGCCGTTGGTTTGATAGTAAATGACATGACACACATCAGACTGCTAGAGGAATTGCAAGCTCTGATTTCAAAGTAGAAAAGATTTTAAGAAGCTGAGGACAAATGATTGTGCAGAGGTAATGAGTGGAGTCAAGTGTGAAATAAGAAGTATGACATTTAGTAGTTGAGCAATCAGTGTTTTTAGGCGAGTCCTTAATGATATCTTTTATTATTGTTATATATAGGAATGTTTTGCATTTGGACTTAGGAAAAGTAGAGTATACCAAGGGTAGTTTTCTCCTATAATCTTCAGTGTGAACTGTCCAAACTTTATTTGATTTAATTTGTTAAAAAAAATGTGTGTGTGCTGTTCAAACTGGAACATTAGGGAAAATTAGGATTTGTTTGATCCAGGTTTTAAGTTTGTTGTGGGGTTATTTATTTGAATTTGTTTAGTCAGATTATAGTTTATCCGAATAGAATTTTTTCTCAACGTGAGCCAATTAATCAAAGTGGTCCACGTAAATCACGTTTTCAATCTAAATTAAAAAAAAACTATCTCAGAATATTTTACGACAAAGATAGAAAAATCGAAAATCTTATAAAATATCTCATAAAAAACTAAAATTTAAAAAACGATATGTAGTCCATAATCTTAAAAAAAAAATTCCTGAGAATTTTTTTTTTAAATTAACTAAGTTATATTTCAACAATTATATTTTCTTCTTTAAGATATTATCAAAAATCGAATGGATGATTTTAGCAACAAAAAATCGAATGGATGACGATGCCAACTTCCACAAACTATAATATTTCCTTTTTTAGACCCCTTAATTTTCAAACGTTTTTATTTTTTTCCCAAAATGTTTTTACTTAACTAAAAGAGTCAAATCCTATACATCAACCCCTTGTAAATCGGAAAATTCGCTGAAATTTCTCGTCTTTCGTTATTCTTTCGCTTCTCTAGGGTTACGGCTTGACGAACGCGGCTCTTCTTCTACGCGATAGATAGCTCCCTCCTCAATTCGCGAATCGAAGAACCGGATTAAACGTAAGTACCGATTTTAATTTCTGTTCTTTCGATTAGGGTTTCTCTTCTCCGCCGGTAACGATTGCATCTTTCAGATCTACTCTACGATTTATTTTTCTCGATCTAGTTTCGTAATTTAGGGTTTGGGTCGGATCTCTCAGTGAATAATTGGAAATTTTCATGTGTGAATTGATTGATTATATCCATACTATCTGAGGCAATTTTGTCAATAGCTCTTCTTTCGATTCCGTAAAGATGTTACCTTTCTTATTCAATTACAATTCTTTCACGCAGAGATTAAGACCCTCTAAAGCTATTATCATACTTCAATTGCTCTCCAGTTAAATTTGAGCAGGTATAAAAATCTCAGCTCATGGTATAACCAATCTCAGATTTGTATCCTTTTTGAGGTTAGAGTATGAAAGTGATACGATTTTTGTTTGCATTGGTTTTGAATTTGGTAGATTGGGTTTTGAGAAGGGTAAGAAATGGCTGGAGTATTAGGTGGGGAATGTTCATACAATGAGAGTGGCGTTTCCTCATACTCCAGGAACTCCAATGAGAATCAGGAAGAGGGTTCCCGCTGGTATTTTGGAAGGAAAGAAATTGAAGAAAACTCACCGTCGAGATTGGATGGTATTGACTTGAAGAAGGAAACGTACCTCCGCAAGTCTTATTGTACGTTTTTGCAGGACTTGGGTATGAGATTGAAAGTGTAAGTATAATGTTCTCATATGTTTGTTTCAGTTTTTTACATTGCGTTGTGCATTTGATAAATTTTTGAGAGAGCTTGGTCTGGGGCGTGATAGTTCATCTAATCATTATATCATTATAATTGGCTGAATGTTACTTTCAGATTGCATTGATTCCTTTACCTGTAGGTTTTGTAGGATTAAAGTTCTTAAATTTGTAGAATTTGATTTGGTAGAGGTCATTTTAGGACTTGAGTAATTTAGTTGAAGCTATTGGCAAACAGAAAGGTGAAGCGAGTGGGTTCTCGTCCTGTTACATATCTCATTACTCATTAGTCCTTGAATCGCTTTGCAAAACATAGTTTTAGTGTGAATCGTTCTTTCACTTTTAGCTTTCACTTTTAGCCCTCTCAGTGAATCCGACTTATATAGTTTTCTCTTACAGTCCTCAGATTACAATAGCTACATCAATAATCTTCTGCCATCGGTTCTTCATTCGCCAGTCACATGCTAAGAATGACAGAAGGGTGAGTATATTTTTACTTTTTGCACATGATCCTACTTGAATGAGATTGTGGTCTACTCTTGTTGTTTGAGTCAGTCTGCTGGAGTTGTGTTGCATGAGTTTAAATGGATCCTTGGTGTTCCTTAATATTATTTTATCCATGTCGCTGCCAGTTTCTTGTTTATATAGAGAGAGCAAAATAGCATATACAATAGGTTACATTGATTTCTTTCAGAAAATCCTGTCATGTTACACATATTATTAAGCGTTCTTTTAGTACAGTTGGTAATAATGCATAGAGCTCTTTATACTAATGTATTAATATATTACGATTATTACTGAGTCCTTTCCCTCCATTTTCCAAACCCAGACGATTGCTACAGTCTGCATGTTCCTTGCTGGAAAAGTTGAAGAAACTCCAAGGCCGTTAAAAGATGTTATTGTTGTCTCCTATGAGATAATACACAAGAAGGATCCTGCTACTGCACAGAAAATCAAGCAAAAGGTACCAATACTAGTAAACCATCTCATCTCCGCTGCTTCATGTTTAGTCAGTTATATGTGAATGGGCTTTTGTCCTGTATATTATATTTCCGACGGCATTTGATTTTGTACTAACCTTAAGATTCTACTTTTCGTTGTTTGTGAACAATCCTCTTATGCCACTGCCCTTTCGTTAGATCTCGTTCATCACCTTATCTGTTACGTGTGTTCTCTGTACTGAACTTATTTCACTTTTGCAGGAAGTATATGAGCAACAAAAAGAGCTTATACTAATCGGAGAAAAGATTGTACTTTCGACATTAGGATTTGACTTCAATGTTTATCATCCGTATAAACCTCTTGTTGAAGCAATAAAAAAATTTAAGGTCGCACAGAATGCTCTGGCCCAAGTAGCATGGAATTTTGTTAATGATGGGTACGTTAATAGTCTGTTTCCTTCAAAAGCTTGAGTTAAGATCTATTCTGCCTTTTGTATTTTCGTCTTCATACAAATGAAAAGATGCTTGCAGTCTGCGGACGTCACTCTGCTTGCAATTTAAGCCTCACCACATTGCGGCGGGTGCAATTTTTCTTGCTGCCAAGTTTCTTAAAGTGAAATTACCATCAGATGGAGAGAAAGTCTGGTGGCAAGAATTTGATGTCACACCTCGACAACTGGAGGGTAAGAAACTGTTTGCACTTTCAATGTTTGAGCTGCATGAGTTTTTTCTGGATATGATGCTAATTGCTAAGAGCTACTGCCTATTGTATGCTGCAGATGTTAGCAACCAAATGCTTGAGCTCTATGAGCAAAACCGTGTTCCTGCATCTCAAGCAAGCGAGGTAGAGAGCAGTGTAGGTGGAGGATCAGGTCATCACGTTGGTTCTAAACCATTATCAGCACGCCCAACTCAGGAACATTCAAAATCTGATAGTCATGGAGGCTCGTCAAAAGCTACAGAAAACCAGAGGAATGATAATGGGAGTGGCGAGGCTGGTAGTGTCATTACCGAGCATACTGAAAATCAGCCAGCCAATAAGTCTAGACCGGTAGTTGAGGAACCTGGGAAGGACAAAACAGAGAGTATAGTTGCAAATCTTCCAGATGATAAATCTGGAAATGTTAATACAAGTGATGTTCCGGTCAGCCAATCACCAAAAGACATTAAGTTACTTAGAGATAAGGTGAAGGCTAAACTAGAAGCTAAGAAGCTACAAGGTGAAAGAACGAAGAAAAAGGATCTGATAGATGAGGATGATCTGATCGAGAGAGAACTCGAAGATGTGGAATTAGCTGTTGACGATGACAAAGATAGCCAGAAGAAGAACTCCAAAACCAATCATTTGGGCACAGAACAAGGCGAGCTTCTTGATGGAAACAACTTGGTGGGCAATGCCGAGGAAGGTGAAATGGTTGAGGGTGTTTCTTCAGCAGTGTCTAGCCGGAAGAGGAAAATGGAAAGCCCTTGTGAAAAGCAGTTAGGAGAAGGAAAGAGGCAACACAACGACAGCAGTGAGATTGTTGAAGGTCACAAGACGAGCCGAGGAGGAAGTAGTCATGGTGACCGAGAGCTAAAAGGACCCTCCCAAGAGAGGTAAGTGATCTTCTTTGTTTTCACCAATCTCATGAGTCTCTAAGAGACAATTGGCAAACTTTGGTTCCCAGCCATGGCGCGAACGAACTCGGTGTATTTATCAAACTTTTCTTTTTGGCACTTGTACAACACAATCCAAAGGTTGAGAAACTAAACCAGGGTTCCATTGATAAGAAACCTCCCTTAGATTAGGAACTCTATAGTTTTGATATTTGTTTGCATTCCCTTTACATATTATAGGGAAGAGACCTCTTGAGGAAATTGTTTTGCCGATTTATGTAGAGCCATTGTCAGCGACTTGAGAATGTTTTGATAAATAGGAAACACAGAATGGTCAATTGATTTGTCAATGAAGTGTTTTTGGTTAGGTATCAGTCCACTTGTGACATGTATAACCTAATAGGAGATAAACAGCATCAGTTCTGGTAAAAGAATGACTCTGCTGGGTCCGAGTAGAAAGCAATGAATATTTGTAAAACATCCGTTGATGATGGGGCCATTAGAGAGGTATGTGAACTGAAGGATGATCATTGTAAGTAAAGGGAACATGAGAAAAGAAGCTGAATTTATCTTTGTTAAAGTCTTGACAAGGAAGTGCTCTAACCAATAACAATTATTCCCGACCCATACATAAATGATAACAATAACATAAAAGCCCACACGCTAAAGACGAATCAGATCGACAAACATAGAAGTCATATACTCATTGAGTTTTACTTCGGGTCGAGTGTATCCTTCATATCCATAGTAGCAGACGGTGATCGATTGTGCAAGACCAAATGCTGTCTTGAGAACCAAGCGTGACACACAAGTTGTCGTCAAGAGCTCCTCATTTATTATGTTATCGGTATCTGCAACCATTTTACGAAGCTCTTTTAAAGCATCTTGTTTCGTAACTCCATATTGCTTCATATAACAGTTGACCGCATTCGTGATCTGTCCTCTACTCATGTCATCCTAATCGAAGTTCTAGAAATATTGTAAGATATAGAGAACAAAGCATGAAGAGAGAAATTTATCCAGATTCTTACCTCTAATCCGGTTATATCATTCATAAGACGACCTCTAACACATAAAGATTTGACCAGTCTTGGTCTCGATTTAAGCCACTCGTAAGCTTCCTTGGTAGCCATCTTTCCCAGAGACATGAAACAAGCATCAAAAACTGCCCACACTGTGATCTCCACCTCAGCAACCTCCATGTACTCCTCAAAGCTAGGGAGGTGACCGGCTTGTGCCCATTTTGCATGTTCAAAGTTGGCTTTCTCAAGTCTCTTGAACTAAATGCTCAAAAGTATAATAAAATCGTTACACCTACCGTAGGGGTGTCAAAATGGGTCATGACCCATGGGTTGACCCGATCCAAATTGACTCATTAACCCAAATGAACTGTTTATTTTTGATCCAATGGGTTAATGGGTTAACAAGTTAATGGGTTAATGGGTTGATGGGTTAATAGATTAATGGGTTAACAAGTTAATGG
>JABAYD010027562.1:0-13078 GCA_014822095.1 Diplotaxis tenuifolia | reverse complement strand
GTTTCGGCTTGTCGTACGTCGAACTAGTTCGGTCGAACCATGCTCGTAATGCGTTTTTGCGGTTTTTGCTTATCTTGGACAATCGTGTAATGGAGATTGTTTCGTTTGTTTTTCCGAGATGACAATTCCCAAGTTTTTTGCTTGGATTTCCTTTGTTCGGAAAGTGCTTAAGTTTTATAAAACGACTTCTCGTATATTTATAAAACGTAACTTTGTTTTGTGGAGACTTTTGGTTATTGATTCCGTCGTACCGATTTTGACCCCAACACACACCAGCTACGGAGAGGTACAAAAAGCTATACTCTGCTAACATCATCTTATAAGTCAATACCGGGATCTGTTTTGATCGTTTAGTCTATATGTGTAGGTTTTCAGCTCCTGGATGCATTTATGTGCTGTGCAGATATTCACCGAGAGCATTATGTGATATGATTTACCTCCAGCGTTCTTGGTAAATTAAGACTTCAAGCTATGAGCTATCCTTTTCAATAAAGCCCTCGCTCTTGTTAACTCCCTGACCAAACTATTTTCTCTTGCCAATGAGTTATTTTCCAGGCATGCGTCCTTATCTCCGGCTGTGAAGAGTGAAAAGAAAATACGCTCCAATCTTGAACGCATATGTGATTCTACCAACTTGTATGTTAAAAGACTTTGCTTTATCGCGCTGTACATAGGTTACATGAAAGTTGAATGTTTGAGTCTGATTGTTAGAAAAAACAATGCTGTTTTTCCTGGAAAAGTGAGGAGGATGGATGAGCTGCCATGGCTGGTTTAGAATGTGACTCAGAGACACATCCTTATGTCTCCTTCACGATCAACCTTTCTTGAAATTGATGAGAGATTAGTTTGATGCTTTTTCTCCATCTCAGTCTCCATCAGTTATGTTTGTTTGTGTTCTATATATATTTTCATTTTTTATTGAACGTAATATAGTCTGATTTTTCAAAATAAAAGAAGGAAATATTAAGGTGGTAGTCACGTTACTGTAATTTTATTTTCGCCGGAGTCTTTAGATTCCGGTGAGTTTCTAATACTTGTGGAAGAGCAGAGGTTATACAACTTGTTACCTTCTTGGTGTAATAATATTTTCTTATTTCACTGTAACATTTATAAATCTAAGCTACTTTTCATCAGCCAAAACATTATATTATTCAATTATTCCTTTAAACAAAAAAAAACAAATCTGACTCACTGAATTAATTTCGTTTATATTTTTTTCTTCATAAAGGTAAGTGCTAACACATCTGACCTCTGTAGAAAATATATTCCAAACTTTCATTAGACCTCATTTAAGGAAATTATAATGTTCAAATGTATTTTCTTACTATATATAAAAACGCAAGTGTAACGGTATCAACATGGTATATGTTGAAGTTCCAGAGATTTAAGAACAAGAAAAACTCGAAGGAGGAAAGATGACACTCTTAAAACAAAACACGATTGCAACATCAATAAATTACAGATAGAAAGCTACTGATCCCAACAATGACCAGAAGTGAAGAAAGATCAGGACGTAGCTGCATCGAGATGCCTGCAATCTTCCCATTAGACTGGCCTGAGCTAGGACCAGGGGCCTTTGTTTCTGGAGCAGGAGATGCAACAGTATCGAATGTCCGGAAAAAACGAAGACATATCTGGTGCATTGACATACAACAAGAATAATATGATCCATGTTTCTCTTAGCAATAAGGATGGCAACAAGAGTTGAAACCACCACGAAAGGGAACAACATGATAACGGAGAAAAGAGGGGTGAAAGAGATGATGACAATAACAAAAATTAGACCTAATTGTGGTCTTAATCCACTAAAAAAAACAAACTCAGAATTGCAGTAAACCGGATTTTATTCCAAAATAATTTAGTTTGGTTTACAAAAACCGCCATCTCGTAGATCAAAAAGTCAGCCGCATATGTAAATATGTTATACAACAATGTCATAAGAAACTAAGTCGATCACAATCTATCATTTATAACAAATGTTTGTGTCATTCGACAAAAATATTTCAAAAATTAGTTTTCTATACAAATCAGACAGATAACTCTACTATAGAAAGAAATCTGACGTTTTAAAGAAAATATGCCACCACTTATATGGTAGGTTATATTTTTTATCCGAATTATTAAACAGACTTAATGTTCGACAGATTTTTTTCAGAAAATAAATCTGCCGACAACCTAATTTTAAGGGTATTTTGGTAATTGATTTTTGGTATAAGTATAGACAGGACAATTGCGACCAGAAAAATATTCTAATAATTTTTTTAAAAAAATATGAGTAATTCTAGTAATAATACAATTAATTAGAGTCATTCTAGAATTTTCTTTTTTTTTTTTAATTATACACAACTATAATGTAAACTTTCTAAGTAGCTAGTAGACTGCATAAACATATTGAATCCAATGTTTGGCAATTGATTCAAACAATGCAATGATCTTTATAGCAAACATACTTTCTCAGGTGAGTTTTTGTCTTCATAACCCTCAGGTTTACTCATGTGTATCACTTATTCTAAGCTCCCGTGCAAAAAGATGTCTTCACTTTGAGGAAGATCCATGGCTATAACTCTTGCTTTGAGTTTTTATATTCCAAGAATTACAGCCTTCCTTTTAAAACCCAATTTGCAGCTTATTGTTCTTTGTTTCTCAGGCTATTAGTGTTCTTGATGTAAACACACATTTCTCATTAATGATCAAGTTTGTTACAAGGGTAAACTATATACAATGCTTAACAAACTATACCAAGAATAACTATGTGGTTTACATCATAAATAAACCAATTTTAAATTGGAAATTCTAAAGCCCTTAACTATATACTCTAATAGCCCCTTTTAAGATAGAGGTGGAGCAAAAATGTTGCTAAGACCCATCTTGCCTAATAGCTCTCAGTAAGAAGTAGGATAAACAACATTGGTTAAAGGATCCGTAAGTTGATTACCGAACTTCACATACCTTGTTTTGAGAAAACCAGCTTCAGTGTCCTCTCTAGCTTTAATAAACGCCTGATTCAACATGCTTGGAACACTCATGGAATACCGTTATACATTTCCTTTGTAGCAGCAGCCATAGCACGAAACTTTGCATCAGCAGTACTACATGAAATGGTGTCTTGTTTCTTTGATCGGCATGAAACCAAAGATTCACCAATGAACATTTATCTGATTTCTTATTATTCAAATGCACAGTATCAGAAATTACGTCAATTTTGGACTCGGACGGATGACCCAATCTATTAGGCCAGGTTTTCATATCAACAGTGAAATTATAGCAATTTAGTGGAGGTGAACAAATTGAAGAAGTCCCTCATAAAGAAATTGTATGACCTGACTCATCAAAATCCAAGACATACAAATTTTCAACTTGACTACCGTGTCCAATCATCAACTCATATGTATGTTCCTGGATAAATTACATGAATTTAAGGATTGCAGATTTTCAGTTTAAAGTATGGATATGTTTGCGAGGTCATGATGAGGATTTTGAGGTGACAGCTCAAAGGTTTCCTGAATTACTTGGTCAGCGAATTAAAGTTCAAGGTGAGATATGAGGGTAAGTGAATCCATGTGTTTTCAAGCTATATTTCTCTTTAATTCCTTTGTTTCTTTATTTCAGAACAAGCAAAGATTCAAGTTTGGGGGATTCAATGAATTGTGTTTATCAGTTTTTACTTCGCTTATTGATTGAGATTGATTCGTTTTACTATGTGTTTTGATCGTTTCGATGTCTTTTGGCGTTCTTCAGTGATTTCACAGGTTACATATTTATTGTCAAGACAAAAAAACAATTAGATAGGAGTTTTGGGCTTCAAAAGAGGATTGGATTAAATGAAGCTAAGATTTGAGATTGATCAGACGATCAGCTACTAGGATCGACCGATGTTGTGTATCCATGGCAAAGATTGGCTGATCCATACTATTAAAATCAACCAGCTTTGTTTCCATGAGAAGGATCGGGCTGATCCATGTTTTTGGGATCGGTACATCTCGTACATGTCACAACTTAGTTTTTTTCAAATTGACATGTACCCGCAAAAAAAAAACCGTTTTTGACCCGGATGCACAATACATCAATCAAACTTGTGTGTGTAGGGTTAACTTTCATTATATTTTGTTTTCGCTTTGTTCTTGAGAGGTTTTAGCAGCCACGAGACTCTGTAATTCTAGGAAGAGGATATCTTCATGTACCCGGTTTGGGAAAGATGTCTTATTCCTTTGTTTTCCTATTCAATGCAATGATGTTTTCTTTTAAACGCTTTTTTTGTTTGCCTACTTAGTATGTCTGAGTAGTTTGTTAGTTGGGTTTATGGATTTAATAGGGGATTTCATGATATGTTGATCTAGTATTTCTAGATTAGATATTTCTCATTTGATTTTTCGTTTACTATTGTCATTAACGCTGAAACTTGAATGATCACCTAATTTATGATATTAGGATATTTGACGTACCAAATTGTTTGTTTGAATTCTTGAAAAACCATAAATGAACAAATTTTCTTTAATCAGTGAATACTGATTTATTGCATTTCGTACATTTATAAAACGTGAACTGAACGTGTTTTTTTTTCCTCCAACATTTGTTTTGTTACTCAAAATTGAGGTAGTTTTGGAAAAAAAAGATCAGAACAGAACAACCAATATTGTACATATTCCAATAAAAGATTCATGTTATGTTAGGTAAGGAATCAGTCAATACATTTTCGGTGCGAGGAATAAAAGCAATCGAGAAATCAGTGAATCGGTTCTTCAGTCTTGACATCTCTTTCAGCTCAGTGGAAAACTTTGGCCATGCTTCTGGATCTTGAATCATCGAGACTAGGTCCTTGCAGTTGGTGCCAAAAGTCTGACACGTCGGTAGCTTTAGTATGCAATCCATTGCCCATAAAAGAGTCATAGTTTCCGAGTGTAGGGGTGAGATTCTTATGTGTTGGTTCCTTGCTTCCAAAAGTTGAATTTCATGTCTATTGGCCGCCACTGAAGAGTGTGTCTTGTGTTCATGATCCATCTATCATGTATCTCCTTGAGTCTGTGACATGTTCTGGAGATTGTCGCATTGTTTGTAATTCTTCTGATTTGTTTGTTATTCACTTCAGACAAAGAATGCATAATGCTTTTGCATGTATGACAGTTTCCATTGGGTCTATGTCTATTCCTCTGTACAGCTTATCATTACGCATTTTCCAAATATACTATATTAGCCATGGGTATGGATCTTTATCCAGTTATTGATCTTTGAGGAATTACTTAGAATGACTCAAATAATACATATTATGACTAGAATAACTCTTAAACTTTTCTAATTACTAGACTAATCTTTAAGACGAACCAAAGTACCAAAAACTCCTCGAACCTCTTTTAGAAGATAGAAGAAAAAATAATTAAAAAAAACCCTAATTTTTCTTAACTTCTGTCTGTGGCAGGTCTGTTGACGGCAAATCTCTTGGAGTTCCGGCGAGCTGCGTAAAGAGGTGTCACTGTCGATTTAACTCTGAGGACGAGGATTGTGGTTCCTGTTGTCTTCTCTTGCATAGATCTGAGAGTCGGCCTGGTGTTCAGACTGTTTTTAGTAGATCGGAGAAAGGTGATGTGTTATGGTGTCGGAGTGTGCACGGTTATGTAACTCTGATAATTCTCAACCAGCCTCATATTTTTAAGAAATTGTACATTTTTATTCATCAATTTGAGTTTTCTTAGGGTTCGTTACTAGATTTGCCATACTCTGTTTTGGTTTTAATTTTAGTGAGGGATGTGGTTATGATAGCAATTGCTCTGTTTGATATGCACGAGTGCGGAGAGAAACGAAGGAAAGTGAAGAGATTCAACTTAAAGATGAACCCATATCACCATTTGTCTTCTTCTTTTAGGAGAAGCTACGTTGGAAACAAGGAGGAAGCTAGCAGAATTTGTTTAATTGTATTGGAAAAAAACATGTCAAGGTGATAATTGAAGATATCAGCGTATTTACAATCACTCAGCTCATAGTCTGATAACTGCAGGTGCTGGTGGTGCTGTTCACTTTCCAGGTATGTCTTAAACATGATCTCATCATGTCCCTACAAAAATAATGAAATTTCTGAAATAAATGTCCCTTTTCTAGGTATGGTTGCTTCACTGACTCCTTTGCATGTGGTTGGTGTTCCTGTAGGGGATACTCATCTGGATGGTGTTGATTCACTTCACTCCATCGTTCAGGTACGTAACTTTGCTTCATATATCACTTAGCTATTAATTGCTTGCAGTTTCAAACTTTTATTTTTATTTTTTGGTTACCAAAGATGCCTAGGGGTGTTCATGTCGCCACAATTTCAAAATCAAGTCCATCAACGCAGCCTTGTTTGATATTCGGATGATGGAGATCTATGATACTGATCTCGTCTCAAGTTTCTTATTTTTATCTTTTGTTACATAGAGTCAGAGTGAACAAGAAGGAATAAGACTTGTTGTTTCCCTTTGGTTGGTCAGAGTGATTCGGTTACTTTGTACGGTAGTCCAAGTTATGGCTGCCGAAAACGTGGTTTAATGGAATGCGAACGATTATTAATTTGAACCGAGTACTGCAAATCCAAAATCCTATCTTAATTACTATCACTGGATCCATAATACTAAAATTCCGTGAATCATTTAAGGTTTGCGTTGATAGTTTGATAAAAAAAAATGTTAAAACAAAAGAACAAAATGAAAAATACAAGCCCCAACTTAGGATCGAACTATTGACCGTGAGTAAAACTAAACATTGACCACTACACCACCTTAACATTGTGTGTTCACACTAGCTATACAAAATATATAGCCTGATTTATTTAAAAAAGTTATAAGAAAATTCCCGATTAATCTTCGATATAATTCCGATTTTTTTCTTAAATCGCTAGGCCCGGACCAGCCGCACGTGTTACGCCTAGCGCGTTTTAAAACAAGGCTATCTGGTGCAGTTTTATCTCCTCACAACATGCCAAAGAACTATGAACCCATTGCTAATACATTTAGTTTAGCACTTCTATTGGGAAGGACTAAGGTACAATAGTTAAAACGTTATACTATTTATCAATGGAAACTAAATCTCATAGAGTAATAATCTTTGATAGTAATATATGTAGAACTCAAGCAATGAAGTCTTGGTATGGAGCTTTCAGCTAGCATTTCTTTGAGGTATCTTTTTCTTGGAGGTATAATCCAAGATAAATGTGTTGGTTCTAAAAGTGAACTGTTCATATACTTGTCTATGTGTAGATGTTACTTAATGTCATGAGAAGTGTTGCTTATCTTTTTTTTTGTCACAAATTATGTGATTCATATCTCCAACCAGTATGAATTATTTGGCGTTAATCACCATAAATAGACCACGTATTCTTGTTTGAGAGGTAACAGGAAGAAGTCGTGGAAAAAGAAGGGTAAACTTTAATTTTTTAAAAATTAGTTAAACCGAAATTAATTAAAACAAACCAAAATTAATTAAAAACCAAAATTAATTTAAACCGGGACCGATATAAAATAAACCAAAATCTATGAGAATTTAACCATAAATTCGACTGGTTATGTCTGGTATAATAAGTATGGCCAAATCTAGTAATTATGTTTGAGTCTACAAGTCTGCCGTCAAAGACGTAAATTTATAAAGTCTTCCACCAAATGAAAACAAAAATCGAGTACAAAAATAAATCGGTTAAGAAAATCTGTCATTAAAATTTATGTCAATTACCCACTGAAAGTTGGTTCTACGTAATTTTAAATCGGTTTTAAAAATATATCTGATCCAAAATAAAACTAAAAATTTAAAAAAAATCGGTTGCGTCATTCGGCAGATTAAAGCATATAAATCGGTTGACAACCATAAATCGGCCAGATAAATTTATCTATCTCAAAACTATCTGCTGTGACTCTAAAGTCTGCCACCAAATATGTGGCAAATTTAAATTTAACGGCAGTTTTAATTAGCAGATTTATATATCGATAGATTTATTTTTCCGTAAAAAAATCTGCCGTGAAAGTCGATTTTTTAAAAAAATTCCAAGGGCCCTTTCGTAGTATGTCATTTTTGTCACAATGGTAAGGAAGGGCAGATTCGACAATAAAAAAGTTAGTAATTTTAAACTTTTATGAGTTAGTCTAGTAATTTCTCAATTAATTCGAGTCATTTCAGTAAACGCCCCTTGATCTTTGGTAACATTCTTTTGCCAGAACATATAATCCATATTTGTGTATTGACTTGCATTGTGAAGCACCAAGGGTGGAGATGGGATTGCTGCTAGAGACTAGGTATGTAATGCTGGCGGGCATTCAAAGATGACATGATTCACTGTTTCATTCTTGGTTCTATCATTTCTATGTTGAGTACATTAGTTGCTATCCAGTTACCTGATTTAATAGTTTATATTCCGCTCTTTGTATAGCTTAAAGAGACTAGGGTCGACATTACATCATGTTTATCCATTAATTCTGTATTTTCTCCTTTAAAAAGGAAAATATTTTACGCTTAGTGCCACTGATATTCTCAGGGATTCTAAGATACATTCTCATCCCTCCCTCATTTGTTATTCATGTTGAGGTCTTGATTGCATCCTTTACCTGGCCGGGTATCTTCTTACCGAAGAGTAAGACCGATTTCTCAAAATTAATGCATTGTCCTCGAGCTTTCTTATAAGTCTTGATTATTTTTATAACTTTCTCACATTTAAGGGACTTTGTCTTATAGAAGAACATACTATGATCAGTAAAGAGAAGGTGTAATATTGTGGGCTTGCGCGTGAAACGCACATTCCTTTATTTTCCATTGATTATCCACTTGATTGAGAAGGCTAACAAACTTTATGCATAAGATGAAGATGAAAAGAGATAAAGAATCTCCTTGACGTACGTACCGGCCAATATTTTCTTTTGATTGACCATACATTAGTATTTAAAATTATGTAACATACAATGTTAATGCTAGGAAAAAGTAATAAAATTTTTTGAAAAATTTGTGTTTCATTTTTCTAATATCAAAAAAGGATTTGGTAGTTTCGATTTCCAGCTTTGCAAGAACATTACATGAAGAAACTTTGTTATGGTATGAACTTGAAGAAACTTAACTAAGAAAAGATGGGAGCAATCAAAATAATAATGTAGCTTTACGTCAGCAAAAAAAAAAACGATATTATTATATCAATTAATATAAAACACAATAGTATTGGTGTGTCTTTATGTATCAAAGCTTTTTCTTTTAGACTTTCTCTCTCTTAGAATCCTCTGCCTTCTCTCTAGGGTTTCCGTCGCCTCCGATTCCACAGCCACCGTCGGTCCGACCTTAGTGTTTTTTTTTTGGTTTTCTCGTCCTTGTTTCTACTGTAGTGAGAGATTTCAGTTTTCTTTTGTTCTTTGGTTTCATCTAGGTGGGTTTCTTTTCCGGGAGGCGGAGACTTCGACAGCTCCGTCGACGCCGGCTTAAGTCTCCAGGAGGTAGAGGCGTTCACGGCCTTGCGTCGCCGGCTTTAGTTGCATGAGTGGTGGTTTTGTCATTGGGTGTCATCCCGATCTTGTTCGATCTACGAATCTGGGTCTCATCGGATACTCTGCCTCTCGATTTAATATTGGTGCCGCATGTTGTATCACGGTGATGAAAGATTGATGGTAGGCGGTTTTAATCTATCGTGATTTCGTAGATCTGTGTGGGGAATAGTTTGTGTACCCTCCACTGATGTTCGAGGGTGGAGTTGTGTGCACGGATCTGTATTTTGGTTGTGCTCCGGTGGAAATCCGGCGGTGACTCTGTAGGAATCTAGGGTGACGGCTCCTTGCAGGAGTTCGTTTCAGGCAAAACCCTAAATTTGGAGAATTGATGGGCTTACGGCCCAAAAGATGATAGTTTGTATGTCATTTGTTTTTGGATTTTGTGTGTATGTTGAAGTTGTAAGTTTGTTTGGGCTTTGCCTTAAGACTTTGACCTTTTAATATATTTTCGATGACAAAAAAAAAAGAAACACAATAGTATTGACCTAGTGGTAATACCTAGAAATCATAACTCACCAACTTTTATATTTAACTAGAACATTTTTTATGGTTGGTTTGTCATCTGTATTTGGTGGTGTGTGCCTGGGACATGATTCCTTTTATTTCCATATAAAAATGGGGAAGAACGTAATTGTATCTCATTTCTTTTGCTTTAATTAAATTAAAAACAATAATAATAGTTGGTCACTCTTGGACTCTACTTTCACGTCTCTTTCTCTCTAGTCTCTGTCTCTTCATTCGACAAAAACCCTCCAATCCAGTGTCTTGTCTTTGGAGTCGATCTTACTCTCTCTAATCTATCTCTCTCTCTTTCCCTATTTCTCGGAGCTTATGTCGTTAGGACGATCGGAGTTCGAAGACGGCGTGGCGGCACGGAGCCTAAGCGAGATCTCGGAGGTTGACGCCGTAAGAATCGGAACTGATATTGTGTCGGCGGCGAGACGTGTCATCGTGCTCTTAAGATCCATCGGAGACTGTCAATGGCTTCATCACCCACCAGTCATTTCCGAAGCTATCAGACGGTGAAATCCACCCTTTCTCTTTCTCCTGAGATTTTTGATCAGACGGTCAAGATTAATTTCTTTATTCTTACTATTTATAGTATCTCTCAAGAAAACAAGTTTTGCTTCCGACCTGAATATACCCTGGTCCCCAGAAGTAGGTGTTGAGATTGGTATAGGCATTAACTGTTGTTGTTGTGTTCTTGAAGGTACGATGAGCTGTGGATGCCTTTGATTTCTGATCTAACGGTTGGTTTGAAGCCTCCGGTAATTCTACCTCCTCTTGATGTTGAATGGGTTTGGTTTTGTCATTCCTTGAATCCGGTAAGCTATGTTTCCCTGCTTTTACTATTCCAAAACCGAGGTTTCTATATTTATCTGAAACTGTAGTTTGCTCCATCTTTCTCAGGTGAGTTACAGAGACTACTGTCTAAAGAGATTCTCAAAACCTATAGGAAAACCTGCGATTTATGATGAAGAGAACGAAGATTATGCGGTTTCACAATGCGAGAAAATCTGGATTACGAGATACCCAGATGAGAGTTTTGAGAACAGAGTTGATCCTGACTCCCCTGAGACTGTCTCATCAGCTAATGAAGATATCAAAAGTGAAGTAGAAAAACAGAGGTTCATCTGGGAGAAGTTTTCAGAACCGTACATGTCTGAAACCATTTACTTGATAGCTGCTAGGTTACGGTACAAAGGGTTCTTGCTGATTCTACACAAGTTCAAAGACGAGATTTCTCGTCTTGTTCCAGCTTCAGATATACTACTCATGTGGCTCACTCACCAGGTCCGTGTTGTATTCCCATTTTCTTGGTTTCATCGTTCTGTTTTGGTAGTTGTAGAGGAGGAATGAATGGTGAATTTACAGAGCTACCCGACGATATTTAAAGAGGATATTGGTGAAATGTTGGAAGAGATGATGAGAAAAGTGGTTCGAAATGGAGAGGCAGTAGAGAAGAGTGAAGTGGAAACAACAAAGAAACTTTGGAATAGATATTTTAATCAACCATATGAAAAAGCAGGCGGCGAAATAGCGAACGAGTCTCCTCTGAGAAACAACACAATGTTTTATTGGCCTGTTTCTGATATAGATGTTAACACCGCGTATAAATCCATTCGACCAAGATTTGTCCTAGAAGTAAGAAGTTGATGGCGTGCCTCCCAAGAGATTTTGTAAACAAAGTTATCCGTACTTATTCTTTTTTTTTTCTGTTCTTTTGCAGTTGTGTATATTTATAAGACCGAATCCAAAGGCAGAACAGAATGAGTCGAGTTATCTTCGTTTGAGAGTTGCTAGATGTCATCGGAAGCTTCAACTTGATAAGAAACTGATTGATCTGTCCCGCGATGGTTCGTGGCAAAAGGGGTGGCATATATACTGCGAGTTTGGAACACAAGGAGTAGTGTTGGAATCTCACTGTGACCGCCGTCGTCGTGGGATTTGTTTGAGAAGTAGAAAACCGGAAGAGATGATAGCGTTTCTGTGGAATGATCTGCTGAGAGCACATTCTCTAGCGTCCGGTAGGTTTCTAGGGAAGCAAGTGAGTGTGTTTGCTTCGGCTACTCCTCCGGTTCAAGCTCCTTACTTGCTGCGATTTGTACCGGATCGAGTTACGGATGATTCAGGTGCTATGGTATCCGATTCAGTTCAAAGAACAAACAACTCCCGGCCTCAAGAAGGAAGATGGCTTACTCGAACCGTTCTTGATCATGCTGGACGTGAATGTTTTGTCATCCGTATCCGGTAATAAAATTCTCGTTTGTTTGCTTCATGGAACAGCGCTCTGTTTTGTTTCTGATTAATGTTTTGGTTCAGAGTCGGGAAGGGAGTGTTTAAACGAGGAGGTGAAGTTCCATCTCCGGTGAAATCAGAGGAGAGGATAACAGAGATACGAGTAGGTTCCTGGTCTTATTTCGAGGGTTCAATCGGTAAAGCTCCAGGTACGTTGGTAAAGCTCCGTTTTGTGTTTGGCGATTGCATTTTTCCGAAACTGAAAATGCAAAAGAGAAGAGTGTGAAACATTCGCAGCCTAGTATTTGATTATTGTGTTTATTGGTCTAGTACAGTGAAGGTGGTAGCAACCGTGACGCCTAAAGAACCGGTGGACGATTGGGATGCCGCCTGGGAATTTTCATCTGGATACGAATTCTTCATCCGGTGGGACTCGTCAGGATCTATATCAGAACTCGTTTTACATTCAAAAAAGCCTGGTTCGCTGGTATGATCTTAGATCTTCTTATTTTGGTGGAATTAAAGGGGATGAATGTTGGATAATTCCAAGCTTGTGGAAACTTAACATATTATTAGATGTTTAATATGTTAAGATAAACACAAAAGGAAAATCTACAAATAGGAAAAGGAAGTTTTCTATTAGATTAGGTTTGTGTTTTCCATATCCCACATGTTAAAGGGAATTGTCTTTACTATAAATATAGACCTTATGGAGAGGTGTTCCATAAGAGATCTAAGAGAAACATTGAGAGCTTTAGTTTTGAGTAGTTTCTAAAGCAATAAGAAAAGTTGTTCTTATAATCCTTTGTGTTTCTAGAGATCTGAATTGGTATCAGAGCTTATGTTGAAGCTTTGATCACATT